>APFE030300786.1:2355-50021 GCA_000404065.3 Pinus taeda | reverse complement strand
AGATAAGGGTTACCTGGAAGGTTTCGTGAGATTTGAACGGTCGAAATTGACGTACGAAGAATTTGCTCTTTTTGCTCCAAATATTTGCTCTCCAAGTTGAACAGTAACAATGGTAAGGCCGAAATTGTATTTATAAGTTTTTGAAAATGAAAATTTTTTTAAATTTTTACTTTGATTGGTTTCATGTGACTTTTTACTTGAGAGCTCGCAGTGTCGAGAATGGTTTGCTTTTCAGGGCATTTTGGACATTTTTCGACTTTTCGAAACGGTTCCATGACCGCTGACCCGTCATGGCAGGTATCGTTTTTTCACTGGCATATAGGTTAGAGACATCATTCCGTTGCATTATGCATGCTGACCTCCATCAGTCGATACATCTGCCATAGAGACGATCCCATCGTGTTATGGTTCATAAACCATCTTCACTCGCCGATTTTCAAACCATGACACGATGGTAAAGCCATCTTTTACATGGGCATCGTAGTTAGCACCTCACTGACATTTGGTGCCCATGCAGCTTTATTTGAGTAGGCTCGGGAGTCCTCTGTAGTCCCGCCATGAATTATGCGTTAAAGACTCATTCCTCTCAGCTTTTTCGCTTTGTTCTGGCCTTATACCCTAGAGGCTCCTTTGTGTTGAGTTGTACTGCTGCATTGCATGTTGACCATTTGCACCTTTTGGCCTAGAGCCGGCTTCACTGGACTCGTGTGTAAGCCAACTTTTGACCATGACGTCTGTAAAAATCAACCTTGCATACCTTTAAACCGCTGCAACTTGACATACCTTGACCCATGGAAAGGACATACCTTTGAGTGTCACCGACCAGTTTTCGCCTCCCTGCATTGAGCATAGGAAAGTTCCCCTCCCAGGAACTAGATCATCTGTTTCACCGACACTCGTCCTTGTCCATTATACCATAGCATTCTTTTATTCTTTTTCGAGCTTAACAGAAAAAGACAAAAAAATTAAATATTTCAAAAAGAGCGGGAACGGGACAGTATTTCCACTTATTATTGGCAGCAAGAGTCAGTCGTGTCGCCCTTGAACAAAGCACTCAAAACAAAGTCTCCTCCGTATGGGTGGGATTTAGCTTGACTTAGGTTTGCCATAACCACTGTTCTTGAGTCAGTTCTCCCCCGATTGGTTACCTCTTCCAATCATATGGAGGGTTCGTTCATGCCTCCTGCATGACGAATTTATACAGATTCATCATACGCTTCCATAGTCACATTGAGTCGTGCTTTTGTTCAAGGGAAGTTAGCCTGAGTCGGCCTCTCTGCGGTGTCTCTTGACTCATTTTTCAGTCGGCCATCCCGGTTGTCAGTGTCATGTCTTCCATCACATCAGTTATATTGGTCCTTTACTCGTGTTGGTTTGAGAAGGTCCCCATTGACTTCTTGCCGGCAGGTCTTGTCCTTATCGATGACGACATCTTGCTCTGAGGGCAGGCCTAGAGTTGCACCCTGGCCCTATTTTCATTATTGATAGGTTACATTGTGCTCAGCATCGATCAGTATTATGGGTCTTTGACTAAGGGTTTCCCTTGTGTTCGACGTCAGCTTACATTATCACACATTGGGATTCGTGCGGTACCTTGGTTTCCATTTGACCCTATTGGTGGATACCCCGCCTCTGTGTCAGCTTACATTATTGGTTGGTTCAGAGGGTTTCTGCCATGCGCTAGCTACATCTTGTGTATGCCGGAAACGTACCTCGGTTCGGTTACTACATCTTTCTTTGTCCGATTCCTTCCACATTATTGGCCTACGGGTTACACTCGCGCTAGATTGATGAAGGATGCCCTAATGCCTTCCTTCTAGCGGATCTTTCCCTATCAACTCCGACTCATTGCTCTGGGGCAAAGATCTAGAGTCCATCTGGCAGTACCTTGGGGTTTGCAGTCATTAGTGGCAGATCCTTCACTATCGACAGTGGGAAACCATCATTGTCTCCTGATCGATAGATCCTTACAAGTGTTCGACTTCAGCTCATTTATTCACACTTGTCAGTTTGTACTGGGTACCTTGACGCTCATTATCATTATCGGTGAGTAGTCTCACGTTTGTTAACGGTATATATTAATGACCGGTAATCAAACGATTTCTCACATGGTCGACTTCAGATCATTTATTCCCATGGTGTAGAAATGTACCACGACAGTCGGTGAAGACCTCAGGTTGTATCAGCATTCATTGGTTCACTTGATAGTTGCTCCTATTGCTGCTCGTTGATACCATTCCACTTTATATGTTGCAGTCATTCATGGCGACATTCTATATGCTGGAACCTGAGTTTGTAGTACAGTACCATCCTTATCCATCATGTTCAGTTGGTACCTCATTGGATCAGTCTTTGATATCAGTGATCCATTGTATCTTCCAGCATCTTTGACAGTTTATATGTGATATTCAGACATGTACTTGTTCGATCATGATCAGATGATCCATTATGTATTTTCGAGTCGTTTATACTTGTATACTTAGTGGATCCGCTTGTACTTGATATATGGACATGCTTTTCTTTCTTTGAGCATGGGTATGCCCACCTTAGATGGTGTTTCTTTATGATCTTCTTTTGTGGCTTGGCAGGCTGAATTATGGTGAAGTACTCCTCGGCTTTTGGCAAATTTCCTTTCCATGTACTTGCTTAATATATTTCGGCCATCATGTACCCCTTCTGACCCCATATATTAGGGGGCATCTATTATAGCTCCAAATCTCACTATTATGGTTTGTGATGCTGCACTCATGGCCTAGGGCAACCCCTCCTTCCAGACTTGATCCAAAATCTAAAAAATAGTGTTTTATTCCCTGTACGCGACATTGCCCTGAGTTAAACACGTGTATACGCGGGTTCATATATACCCAACCCGCGTATATGTATTAAAACACTTAAAAAATTATAAAACTCCTTACTTTTGGGCGGAGATCGCGGGTTTTACCTGCTGATCACCTGTTAGTGCCCGTGGCCTCAACTGTCCCAAACCAATTCCTAACTAAAAAACTAGTTTGGAATTGGTATAAAAAGACACCAAAGGTAAGGCCAAAGGGAGGAGAGAATATAGAGAAAGGTTATTATACTGAGATTTCCCCCTGATCAGGTCTGAAGACCCTTGTGCCTTCTGCACTTCCCCCATTTTGTACATGAAACCCTTGTTTCCTTGTGATTTTATGTTCATCCCTTAGTTATGACATCTTGGAGTGAGTATTGGAAGGAGACCTACTAGAGGCTTGAGGCGGGACGGATCCAGAAGGAGGCTGAGCTTTGAGCCTGCAGAGGTTGCTCAGGTGATATTACTCTTTTTGTACTTTCTACTTGTCTAATAAAGAAACATGTCTTGATTCCCGATATGCTTCTTCTTTATGTTAATGATGTTCATGTTTGAATTTCATGTATGAATGGATGTCTAAAATTTCATAACTAACTCCTTTCTTGTATAACATAAATATATTTTTGTATAAATCTTTGTCCACATACTTCTGCATTCTTTGGAATTGTTGGTTTTGCAGGGCAAAGGAGTGAAAGGGACATGAAGAAGGGTTTGGACCCTTGAGGAACTACCCGAACGTAGGACCTGAGGTACGTCCTTCTTACATTAGAATTAGCTTTTGCTAGCATAATGGCTATGTGTGTGCATGTTTCTTTGTTTAGACAACTTTCAGTCTGCTAGGGTTCCACCCAAAAGCCCTAGGGGATAAAATCCCTCAACAATATACACTGGTTCGCCTTGGTGAAGTTGCGTATACACGCTGGTTCGACACTTCCAAGTAGCGCATGCACTTTAATGCATGATTTTTGATGATACAGTTGGTTCTGAATAGTGTTGTAGAGTTTAGGGTTCTTCTCTGTGTTCTGGTGGCTGCTTTTTGTTGACAGGGTGTTAGTAATTCAGTATTGGGTGATTCAAAGATTGATAATGCAAGTATTGATTGATCGTGTGCTTCAATGATATTGATGGGTCCAGTATGAAAATTGGATGAAACGTGGCCTTCATATTATAGAGTTGTGCTTAAGTGTATCCAGTCTGAAAATTGATGAAACCTAGTACTTGGAGGAAGAAAGAGAAGGTTGTAGCCTTCGGTAGGTCAGCACCTACGTACTAGTACATCAGCTAGTATAAGAGCCAAGGGGCTGGATAGATAGTACTGAATTTTCTCTTATGGTTGAAAAAGAAAGATATCAAATAGAGGCAGAATTTAAAAGGCTTACAGACAAAATTAGAGATCAACAAGATCTATTGAACAAAATGGAATGTGACTCCAAAGAAGAAGCTACCAAACTAAAAGCCCAACTAGAGGAAGGAAACAAGGTAAGGAAGCTATTCAAGGACAAGTATCAAAAGCTGCAGGATGAAGTAACATCACTAAGAGATGAAGTCAATGAAAGAAGCACAACCATCAAGAAACTCAGAGATATATCCAATTACTATGAAAGTCTTGAAGCCACGATCCGCTCACTAAAAGAAGATATTGAAGAATCAAAGAAGAAGAATAAAGATCTACTCCAAGCTATTGAAAAACAGGAAAAAGAAGTTATCAGCTTAAAATCTCAGCTGGAATGTGCCTTCAGAATTCGTCAAATGCAGCAGGATGTGAATGAAGAACAAGAAAAGGAGATTCTCAATCTAAGACGTCAGTTGGAAGAAGAAAGAAATGCTGAAGAGAATGTGAAGAAGCCGTATCTTAAAAAGAAAGAGCAAGGTCAAGTTGAGGTAAATATTCTAAAGGATAAATTAGAAGAAAAGGATAAGCTCTTACGATTTCAAGATAGTACTAAAATCTTGGATGACATTCTTAGTAGTCAAAGATCTCCTGTTATCAAAACTGGTCTTGGTTTTCATGAATCTATTGAAGGTGAATCTAGTTCACTAGGAGAAGCAAGGAACTCAAAAGAGAAATCTAAAATGATGAACAAGGAAATGAGAGATCAGCCCCAACAACAATCAAGAAAAGAGATTCTTCAAAGAAAATCTTTTACTCCTAACTATGGAAGTAATAGTCGTCCATTTACTTTGATGAATAATATTGAATGTTATGAATGTCATAATCTTGGACATGTTGCAGCTAGATGCAGAAGAAGAATGGTTTAAGATCATCACACAGAAAGATCATCACATTCCAGGTACTTTAATGGACATTGCTTTGCTTGCAATATGTTTGGTCACAAAGTTACTGATTACTACAGAAGGAATATGAAACATGTAAGATGCTTTGCATGTAACAAGTTGGACATAGAGAAAAGGAATGCAGGAACAAAGCTCAGGGACCACACCAAAAGAAGAAATCATCATGACACTTGAAAATATGGAAGAAGAAGGAAGTACAGTCAGAAAGATGTGGCACGGCACAATATACTCATACACAGCACATCACAGACATAACAGACTCAAGAGGACCTGAAAATGTAAAACTTCAGTGTCCTGAATCTCATACGCTGGTTTCATGAAGACAAGTCGCGTATATACGCGAGTTATATGCTGCAAAGTCATGTATATGTCAGTTTGAGGAAAAGTAGTGGGCACAGGCTCAAAAAAGGGGTCTGATATGATTCAGTCCATTATTTGCTCTATCGGTTAAAAGTTACAGTCTACTGAGGATGTGTGGAAATGTCTTGATACTTTTAATATGTTTAGAGGTGTTTTGACCCTAACTTGATGATGATGATGTCTTGACATTTATCACTGATATATGCATGACCAGATCTAACAGTAAACAGATGGCACAGGTTGAGGGGGAGCATATGCCTTTAATTATGCATTGTTGGCATTATGGTTAATAGTCCTCGGTGATGATGCTCATATGGCTAAATAATCTATCTTGCTATGATGTGGTTATAAGTTGTCCATGATAAAATCTCATATGATTCTTGGGGTTACATAGTTGATGCTCAGAACATATTTGTGGATTGATGGTGCATATATGATGCTTACATTGTGATTTTCATAAGGATAAGTAGAAGTACAAAGCTTGAATACACAACGTCATTACTTGATGATGAGTCTCTCATATGTTGATGTCGTCATATGCATGAAGACCATATATTACATTTATGATGCATGATTCATATAGTTCTTGGTGATCATGTGGATGAGGATTGTTGAAATTGATGATATAAAGAAGCCTTGACAAGATACAACGTGCTAGATACATGGAGATTGATGAATTCTTACCTATATGATGATAGGTTGATTCTCACATATATCACATGAGGGATATTCCCATATAATGTTACATGGATGGTCATGCAGATCTTGATGATGATGACTATGGTGTTCTTCACATATGATATATTGAGAATGATTTATGAGGTTGTTCAAAAGGATGAATTGATTTCTATATGCAGACATACCTTGGTACAGGACATGTGCAGGTTGCTGAGCTGGAAATAGTTGTACGCGAGTTTAATAAGGAGTATCTGCGTATATACGCTTGTTTCTGTGGATACAGTCGCGTATATTTTGGTTTGAATGATATCAGTAGGCCAGACTTAAGGTAAGAAGAGTCTGATATGGGGATGCTAGAGACCATCTAGCACAACTTCAGGGGGAGCAGATAAACTTCTAATAATGCATTTTTGGCATTACCTTAGAAGCTCTTAGTTCGTGTACACAAGCTGTTTTTGGGTTCAGATAGATCAAGTATAGAAGGAGAACAAAATATCATGGTTGCCGAGCTGAAAAGTGTTTGATAGATGCTACTGATATTAGTCATTGATGAATTTCATAAGTCTTGCTCTTGATATTTGGTCTGTATGTCTTGTATTTCTTTTATTATCAAGGTCATGTAACGGCCTATGTTGGTTTCCCACTATGCCTGGGATGGATGATGTAATGTTCCTATTTTATCATATGTAAACTTTTGATGTATCCCCACTTGGTTGGGTCGATGAGTCAAGTCCCACTTGGATGGGAGATGGATGTATGTATGAGTCTTTGGTAATAGGAAGGTCATTTATGATAGAGTCATGTTCTTCTTATAAAACACCTTTTTGTAGACCTTGCTTACAGTCAGGGGGAGCATGGACAACACTCTTCAGCAAAGCAAGACTTCAGCATGTACTCAGAGGGAGCATGATCAGATTGATACACCTTGGCATATACAAAGGGGGAGCTCATTCAAAGATTTCAACAGGTACTCAGGGGGAGTATGGTCAGTGGGATGTTTATCAAAGAAAGTGAATATCTTGGTCTACCCTTTGCCCTCGATGTCAAAGGGGGAGAGTGATTTGGTGTTGTTGCCATCAAGTCCAAAGGAGGAGATTGTTGGCATTATGAGACAAGTGTTTTCCTTGATGGAAAATCACACAGATGACAGATCATAGTGCAACAAGTCAGCAGCAAGGATTTGATGATCAGGCTACAAGAATGAAGAGAAAATATATATACACATGTTCACTTTGACGAAGCCGCGTATACACACAGGTTGGACATTCCCAAGGCACGTATGTGTATACATGCACTTTCATGCAAGGAAAAGCACGTATATGTTGGAGAATTTACTTTTGGTCCATGGCAGTTAGTCCTTGGTATTTGAACCTATGATTTTGGACCGTAGTATCTCGTCAGATGTGTAGATCCCTAGTATTGCGTCCATGGTATTGGTTTGTTATGGTTTTGGACCATGGTATTGAGCAAGGCCTAAGACTATAAAAGGAGAAGAAGATCATTAGGAAATGGTATGGAAAAATAATTGAATATCTGATATAGCATGAGATCTAGTATGCAGGATATGGGTTATGATGCATTGCTTGATATAAGCTAAGGAGGGATCTCACCGGTTGATGGAGAATAAGATCTAAGGATAGATCGGGATCAAATGGTTTGAAATGAAATATCTCTATATGGTTGATTATGCTTGTTCTAGATCTGTATACTGACGCATGTAATGTTCTGAACTGGGTATAACTTAAGTTTGAAATCGCTGCAAGTCATTATTGAATATTTATAGATCTGTACGTGGGTTGGCTTTGGTAAAAGCGCATATGTACGTGGGTTTGGCTTGTCCAAGTAGCGTATACCATTTGAGCTATGATTTTTAAAGTTACAGGTGGTTTTGGTTGTTGATGAGTTCTGATGCCTGTTTACTGGTATCATTGTTCTGCATATTCAGATTGATAGAGTATGTTTAGCTTCAATTTTGATGGATGAGATCGATAATGAATCAGGACTAGATTGACTTATCTTTATGTGATCAGATGAACTAGATCTGGGTGCTAACATACATATTATCCTTGTACATGTAATGATATGAGTATGTTTGAAGTCAGGAAGTGCAGCAAAGTTATAAATAAGTAATTAATGTCATATACGCTGGTTCACCTTGGTGAAGTTGCGTATACACACTAGTTCGGCACTTCCAAGTAGCGTATGCACTTTAATGCATGATTTTTGATGATACAGTTGGTTATGAATAGTGTTGTAGAGTTCAGGGTTCTTCTCAGTGTTCTGGTGACTGCTTTTTGTTGACAAGGTTTCAGTAATTCAGTATTGGGTGATTCAGAGATTGATAATGCAAGTATTGATTGATTGTGTGCTTCAATGATATTGATGGGTTCAGTATGAAAATTGGATGAAACATGGCCTTCAGATTATAGACTTGTGCTTCAGTGTATCCAGTCTGAAAATTGATGAAACGTGGTACCTGGAGGAAGAAAGAGAAGGTTGTAGCCTTCGGTAGGTCGGCACCTACGTACTAGTACATCAGCTAGCACAAGAGCCAAGGGGGTGGTAGCTCCCTTCCAGGAGAGTCTGAAGAATGAGAAGGTTGTAGCCTTTTACAGGTAGAAGCCTGTGTATTGGTATAAGTCTGCACCAGTACAGAACTATTGTAAAAAGAATTTCTTATTAAAGAAGATTGAGACGACTTGCAGCAGGTGGTTTTCACCCACATTGGGTTTCCACCTTATATAATGGTGTTTATGTGTGCCTCTTGTGTGTGATGATCTGTTCTGTTTTAATGCTTCTGTCTACTGTTCATATGGTCAATGAAGTTCTAATGCATTATCTAAAGATTAATATATAATGGATTATCTGAATCATAAGTATTCTGGATATACCCTAGTTGCATTAGACACAGTCACGTATACACGCAGATTCACTTAACTGAAATAGCGTATATGTATCTAAGTATGGAAATGAAAAAGTTTTACTGTTTTGATAATACTGATTCACACCACCCCCCCCGCCCCTCTCAGTATTATTTCCAACAAGAATGTATTTCTTAGTCTTTTGGTGGAGAAAACTTGTTATTTAACAACTCCACTTTCATTTCTTGTAGCGATGTACTTGGATTGCTTCAAATAATGAAGTTTGGTGCCATTTTTAGCTTATAAAGCTTAGTTTTCCTCATAGTACTCTCTTTTTCCTTGGGATTTTCCATCCTAGGAGCCTCAAATCCCTCTTGTGTAGTTTCTTTATTTCCTTTGAATGTCTTTTTGACTTGCATCTGTTATTTCTGCATTTACTAGTCATGCCACTTTTGTTGAAGGTTACATTGGTTAAATTATTGAAGTGGGTTATTTTGTAGGTTATTTTCAGATTCACAGGCATGATTAAGCCATAGAACAAATTTTAAAATCCATATTCAGCATTAAGCTACTTAGATTTGTCTACCAATTCACAAATCTAGAATATCTAGAAATCCCTTGTAGCAAAATAGTAGTATTTTTATGGTATTTTTTAGAAAGTGTTAATGAAATTCATTTGAGTTGATTCCACTTGTATTGTGTCATAAAAAACATTCAATTTAATAATAAAATTTACCCCATATAATTTTTACTTGATTAAGTTAGGCATTTGTTCAGTTAACTAGCTCACTAGTTCTTAAATTTCCAATTTTTAGAGTAGTTATTTTTTTGCCATTTTTAGCACATGTTAATAGGTGTTTTTTGGAGTGATTCCACTTGGAATGCAGTACTAAGACATCCTACTTAATAAATAAATAAAATATCCATCCCAGTTTCATTTTCTTTACCTGGGAATTTGACAATTTATCTCCTCTTGTAGCAAAATAGGGCCTCCCATAGCACCTCATGTAGCACTCCTGTAGCACATGTAAACTTGAACAGATTTGCTCCAAAAGTTTGGTTTTTTTTTTTCTCTTAGTCTTCCATCATGATGCCTAGGATATGAATCCATGGTTTATGAAGACCAAATACCACTTTATACTCACCTTTCCTTCAATGAAAGTACAAATATGAAATCATAATTAGAAGACATATTTCCACATTCGAATAACAATGGATGTTTCTTTATGAAATGTACATGGATTTTGTTACTAAAGATAAGTTTCCTTGAACATAGTAATAAAAGGTGATTCATAAATGAAAATTAGATCATACTTCTTGAATTCATGCTTCCTTAAGGTTTCAGTTACAAGCATTATTGTTGAAAATATCAAATTTTCTTTTTCAAAGCAACATTCCACATTCTGCAATTAGAGTATTAATTTACATTCTAAAAGTAGACTAATGTTTCCATTTTTTCAATTAGTTTAGTGTTTGGTTTCATGATATTCATTTCATTTCATTAGATCAATGAAAGGATACATTGCATGTTGCACATACAGTTTTGACACCTCTTAAGTTTGTATGAACCACAGGTTGATAATTTAAGTTGGTAGCCTTTGGAGTTGTAGCATTCTTATTTCAATAGCAGGGCTCATTACATGGCATAATTTTAATCAACAAGATCATCAACCTTGTTCCTTGTTCTTTCCCACTATGTTGGACCTTGAAGAACCCTTTCTTCATAGCACATGGCATAGTAATAGTGAACAATGATGCCTTCCCAAGCCTTTATTGAGTTGAACTATGCCTTATCAAGACTTCCTCTTTTAGCCCTCCCATAGAACTATCATAGGAAGTTTCTTCCACGAGCTATGTAGAGATAGGATAGATTATTTTGGACTGATCTTGCCTTGTAATGAGTGATCTTCATTGGAAGGATCGCCATCTCAGCATGGAAAGTTGATGCTCAAGGAAGATGTCAAAGAAACACTTGCAAAGAAGAAGCATGAAGACGAACATCATGAATACATGAAGCAGATCCTAAGGCATTACAAAATGCATACATCACATGATAGCTAGATGAAAAGATGTGCATATTGAGTATGTTTTCAATATCTTATCTTAAACGTATCATCCCTAAATCATACTACAAGGGTTTTTTTAAAATAGATCCATTCATAAACTTTTAATCCTTGATGAACCTCTTTATAAATTGTTTAAATTGAAATTTGATGGTGAGGGTGATATATCCATAGACGAGCATATATTTTAGTTTGTCAATTTTTGTGAATCTTATGAAATCGATTGTGAATATCTTTCTATTGTGCTTTTATTCCTCCCTCTTGAAGGTAAAGTTAACCAAAGCTCTCAGACACTACCACCTACTTTCATCCATTCATTTGATCAATTTGTCTGGAATATTCACCAAGCCATTGATAGGTATGATCACCATGATGTTTTTAAAATTATTAATCAATTTAGAATGCATCCTAATGAATCAATTTAGGATATTGCTAATATATTACTTCACCTATGTTATGAGTTTCATGGAGAATATGTAGATTGGTATTTATTTAAACAAAAATTTTGAACATTTTGTTCGAATTTCCTTGAAACAATTTGAATCTAAACTCCTGGATGATCTTATTTTCATGGGAGGAACCTACTATTCCTTTTGTTTCTTATCCTCCTCCATTTCTAGTAGAAATAAGGGTGTCTCTATGTATTAATGATCAAGTTTGGAAATCTAAAAATAAAATTCCTAGTCAATATTCTCAACCTTCTTCCACTTCCCATCATCTTGATCTAATTGAGGATAATTTGGAATGGTTCATGGAGCATAAGGTGAAGGCTAATCCCTTGATTTATTGAGATGATATTAGTTCTCATAAATTAACTCTTGAATATGATTTGGATACCTATCATCCTCTATCATCTCTTTCTCATGATTCATTGCCCCTTGATCCACTTGATGAGTCTCTTACAAATCCAAGTAGTGATTATGTGCAAGGAAATCACATTCCACAGAGAGAGGAGCATAAAAGTGAAGATTATTTTGATATTTCTTTTGTTTTTTAAAATAAGAAATGTCAATATGATGTTATTCCATTATGGATGATTTGGAATCTAATAATATCATTAGACGATCAAATGAAATCAATTTTCCTAATCAACTGAAAGTTTTGTGCAACAATCATTCTGATGATGATGACTCTATTTATGATGAATCCCCAAGTGCACCTATTGATCCTTCAGTATCTCAAGAATATTTTGATTTCAAATATTCAGATCAAGAATCTGATTCGATCAAACAAGATTTTCTCGTAGAAATTTTTTCTTCATATCACTACTCCTTGTGTCATATTTCTTATTTGTCTTGCTTGTCAGATCTCCTGCCCAATAAGAATAATGTTGAATTGGAACAAGGTAGTGGTGTTATCTTTCATGAAGAAGAAGGAATGGAAATCATTGAGAATCCATTTGATTCCTTATTATTTCCAATATTGTATGAAAAAAAAAAAATCAATTCAGGTTGCTCATGAGTTTTTTCCAATCTATTGATTTTAGATGTGAATTTAGGAGAACCTTATGACTTGAGTAATTTGTTTCTTGAAGTTGCAGAATATCATCAAATTAGTGATGTATTTGGTTATTGTCTTGATAGTAGCAATCTTGATAAACTTACTGATAGTAGTTGTCCACACCATGCATTATCTAATTCAATCTTCAAATGTAATTCTACAATCCTTGAAATTTTTGTGACTTGTCAGCAAGTCGAGGCACTTCAACTTCCATTGATGGTTATTTCAGGTTCTCATAATTATAGTGAGATCCATGAACTAAGTCATATCTAGATTTTCTCGTAAAATTCTATTCTTTCCATGGTTTCACTGAATGAAAATTCCTTCTCAAAATATTTTCTGTATTTCAGATTTAGCTATTTAATATATCAAGATTTAGTTTATGATCAGATTAAAGATTCTATTTTAGTTAGTTCATCTCCATACAAATATTTTGTGCCAAACTTGGGTTTGGAATGTATACCCTTAATGGATACACAAAGATATGAAGTTGATCATTTTGAATATTATCATTGGTCGAAAGATTCTTACCTATCAGATAGTTTTGAAAAATAATTAACTCATAGTCTTGCTTGTGAATATCATAATGCTAATCATTTTTATCATGGAACCATATGTCCTCGTGACTTCTTGTGAATTATTAAATTATTTGTTGAGTCAAGTTCCTTTTTTTCATCCATTGCATCGTGACTAGTTCCATGTCTTTGCTATATTAACATTCCTTCCAATTCTTTCAATGAATGTGATGCTAGTCCAGATTTTAACCAGTTACAAGGTAATGGTTGGTCACATGCAACATGCGAGAAATGTGATTCTATTTTTCAAATAATTTTTGAAGTTATTCAAATTGATATATCATGGTTGTCCACTAACCGAGAGTCTTAAGCTTTAATCAATATCTCTAATCATAATTCTAGTCCTAATAACTCTCATTAAATTGACCATTTTCCTACTAGAGTTTCTGATGATATTTGTTTCCAACTGACTGATATTTATAGATTATCATCTCATGATTCAAAAAATTTTCAAGCAATTGAGGCACTTTAGGCTTCACTGATGTTTATGTCAGGTCCTCGATGTTTTGACAAGGCTTCTAAACATGGTTAGATCAAATTCATTTCACAAGATTCTTGTCTTGATTCCATGCCATTAATTGGAAATTCATCTACTCATGGGTTTCATGGTTTTCAAGAGGATTGTTTTGAATTTTATTATCCAATCGATGACTGATTGAAAGTGTCTTACTTAGCAAGCCCTTTTGCAAACAACAAGATTTTATCTTTCCTCATGTTTTCTAAGTGAGTCGACATGGATGAAGATGCATTCACAAGAAGTTTTCAATGTTTGTTTGATTGTGGTTTTAACTGAAAATATAAGGTTTCAAGTTGGTTAAGGTTTGTTACTATCATACATATTTTTTCGTCTATAAAATACCTTCTATATTTCTTGTAACCTATTCAATTTCGCATCATTAACTATGCACATGATTTTATATCCATTTTACTCGCTTGTATCCTTTTGATTGTAGGTCAAATGTAGTTATAGTGGCTTAATTGGAAATTTAATTACACTTGAACTTAAGCTTGTAATTGGTTAGGCTAGGAGTAGGCCTAGATTTGTGCTAGTTTACCTTGAACACTCATGTTGCACTTTTTCTCCATCAAGTTTTTTCACTTTTCTTATTTTCTTATTTTTTTTGCTACATATTTCCTTTTTAGTTCAATCCTATGTTTGTTGTGTTATTTAATCTTATTTTCTTGTTTTTTGATATCTATTCTTTTATGTTTCCTTTAGTAAGCCTTTTGATGAAAGATGATCCTTTTGGCCCAAAATACATTGTGGCAAATCTTTCAAAAGGGAAATTGTGATGATGAACAATGCTTGGCTAATCTCTTGCCTCTTCTCTATTTCGTTTCATATATCTTTAAATTCAATGACGTCTGAATGGAAAATATGATCCCTTCAAATGAAAATCCTTAAGAAGAACCATGACACCCGTACCTATGTTAGTATCTTTGTTCCATAACTCGATATTGAAATTAAATGTTATTTTCTTGCCAATCCAATCGAGTAGAGAAGGGAAAGGAGAAAGTGATAGCGAGGAAACAAATATTAAAGGTATATATAACATTCTTTGAAGTAAAAACCTCTTTTCCTCTCAATAAGTCCTTATCCCTCTTCTGCCCCAATGAAATAATAAGTGCCTAAGCATAGTTCTATAAATAAAATAAATAACCGATGAAAGAATAGAAAGGTTTCCTATGCAGAGATGTGAAGAAAGTAACTTCGTCGGGGTACTGACTAAGATCGTTGGTAGCGAAGAAATGCTTGTGTTCTTGAAGTGACTCTTTATTTGTACTTTCTAGGCCTACTAGGAGTGGGGAAACACGAGATATGAAAACTAACACTCCAATTACCTTAAACTCACAATTACATATTACCATTATCTTGTATCAAAACAATTGTGATTTGGAAAGATTTGATAATATGTTAACAAAGGATAGGAATAGAGGATGCTATACTTATAATTGTGTTAAATGGGAAATCCAAGGATATACACACAATGATTCAATACTTAAGGGTGAAACCTAAACACAGAAGTTGGAGTTCTACTAGTGTCTTGCCAAGTGTTGATGTTGTGATCAACACCCTCCAAAATTTTGCATACACTTGAATTTTGCAGCCTACTAAGGATCTTAAGATCTATAATTCCATAGTACCTTCATGGTCGATTGATTTATTGCGAAGTTTTTAAGTCTTATTCTTAGTTTCTAATTGTCAAAGTCACTTTCTCACACATGCTCAACCTTTCATGAATTCATAAGAGCGCTTATTTTATTCAAGTTTGAATAGGCATAGCTCAGTCCATTGGGATAGTGCATGTGCAATGTTAAACCTAGATTGAAAGTGATTACACACTTTCTATTGACATTCTCGCTCACTTTGATTGCAATTGTACTTCTATTTTGGTGAGGTTTTTCAACTGTCGCTTTTGTGCACCTTTGCTTTCATAAGTGTCCCTTTCTCACTTTCGACTGTAGATTTTTCTCACTTTCACTTTAACGAGTGTATTTCTAATATTATATTCACCTTGGAATGTGTCACATTCAATTTATATTTCTTTTGAAAATGTCATTTTCATGTTTTCCTAGTGTCACAAGTGTCGATTTTTAACTATTTTCTCTCTTGTATGTGTTGCACCTTTTCACATCACTAGAGGCAGTTCTAGTGAATTCTCCTACATTCGATTGTGTTAATAATATTCACTAGACACATTCCTACATATTATCGCACTTTTTGGTCATATTTTACCTTTACGTTTTTACTTGTATTCTAAGTGTCGTAATGTGGCGTTTTAACTATCACACTTAGAAATAATTGTCACTTTGTTGTCGTTTCAAGGTGTTATTTTTTTTCATGGGCCTTGTGAATTTTCTTAGATTGTGTAAATGGAATTCATGTTTGTGATCCATTTCTGAGTCTCATTCTAATGCATTTCCCTCTTGTACACTATTGGTCCAACACTTAGCCATTTTAGAGCTCTTCTTGGTCCTACTACCCAGTGCAATTTATCAAAGCTTCAATCCTTCCCCATGTGATAAGCACTGACCATTCATTAGTTGTACCGATGATATACCTCCCTCATAGATTTTTGCACTAATTATTTCTTAATTTCATCTCCTATTGCTACACATTCAACACCTTCAAGGTAAAGTAACCTAACCTTCTCCTATTTGCCTTAGTCAAATGCACAATTTCCTCTTCCAGTGAGACTTCTTGTGTGCATAGTGCATATGTAGTAAAATGTGAGCCACTATTGGATAAAAATGTGCTTAGAAGAGGGATATCTCTCTTAGAGTGCACTTTTGGAAAACAAGGACTATCTTAGTGCATTTCAAGGAAACAAGGACTTTCTAAGAACACTTTTGGAAAACAAGGACTTTCTGAGCATATTTTGGGAAAAAAAGGACCTTCTAGGTGCACTTCAGGAAAAAAGATACCTTTTGAGAATAATTAAAGAAAATAACGAACTTCTAAGAACACTTTTGGAAAACAAGGACCTTTTGAGTGCACTTCAGGGAAACACGGACCCTTTGACCCTTCCAAAGTGCACATCACACTCTCCAGAAACAAGCTTTAAACCCTTGTTAACTAAGACTTTCATTTTCCTTGAACACTTTCTCAATCCAATATCTCTCGTAACTCATGGCATGGTCTTAGAGATCAGTGAGGCTTCCTCTCAGTCAATATTGAGTTAACCTAACCTCTCATTGTCTTCCTCTCTCTCCTTCCTAGCACATGGCACAATCTTAATCAACAAGCTCATAAACCTTATTCATTATGCTTTCCAATTATTTTGGACCTTGAAGAAACCCTTATTTATAGCACATGGTGTAGCAATAATGAATAGTGATGCCTTTTCAATCCACTGTTGAGTTAAAATGTGCCTTCCTTATCAAGCCTTCCTCTTTCAACCCTAAGACAGGCCTATCATAAGAAACTTCTTCCATGACCTAGGTAGAGATAAGTTAAATGATTTAAGACTGATCTTTCCTTTTCATGAATGATATTCGTGGGTAAGAATACCTTCTCAACATGACAAGGTGATGCTCAAGGAAGATTTCTAAGAAATACTTATGGAGAAGAAGCATAAAGAAGAACATCATGAAGACATATAGCAGATTTTGAACCATGACAGAATGCAAACATTACATGATATCTCTTAAGGTTCCAACACTCATCCAAGACCCTTTCATACGTGAAGATGAAGAACAAAGTAGATCTTTTATGGAGATGAACTACCAATTAGATTTATCATCAAGAATTCAAAGACATATGAGCAAAGAGAGCAGTTTGTCATTCCAACATCATTGTGAAGTTTCATGTCATTATTGCAAAGTTATGGCTTGTAAAAATGTTATCACAATGTCATATGTGTCCATGTGTCCTACCACATTATCATGTGGAATGTAATGATGTCTTTTTGAGAAAATAAGAAAATGTAAATGTGTGGAAATCCAAGAGTCATATGTGGAATATGTAAAGTCAAATGTGGACAAAAAAGTCTTATAGAAGTTGAAAGGTCATTTGGAAGTCCAAGAATCATGAGGGTAGTTCAAGAGTCATGGGGATATGAAAGGTTATTCCTCTTGTTATAAAAAAAACCTTCATCACTCAATTAAAGGGATTTTGGAGTCATAGACTTTGGAGAGCTATTCTTGGCTTCTTCCACTTGGAATAGGATAGAAAAAGCATTCCTTAGAGAAGAAATAAGTGACTTAATGTTACACTATTGGAATTAGTGCATCACCATTGTAACTATGAATTTGAATATTTCACCTAACAATTGAATCTCACTGAGCCAAAACACTTTCATTCATGTATTGTGATTGTTTTATTATTATTCTTTGGATGTTTGTGGTATATTTTGGTGTTCTTATCTACTAAATAAATTGAACTATTTTGGTATATTTGGTGCTTATCTTGTTGAATTTTTGTTGTATTATGTTTCATTAATTGTTGTTATCTTATGAATTCATTTTTAGGTTAATCAATAAATATTTCCTTGCTCTAGTGTGCCTCTCTTAGGATAGCACTATTACTTTCCTTCTAGAGAATCGATGTTGTCTGCCTCTCATTAAGGTCTCATTTTAAACATTGCAAATGGTATTTCATAGTGTCAACCTACTTGTTTATTCAATG
This sequence comes from Pinus taeda, assembly GCA_000404065.3. NCBI lineage: Eukaryota > Viridiplantae > Streptophyta > Pinopsida > Pinales > Pinaceae > Pinus > Pinus taeda. The sequence continues at coordinate 31,731 of APFE030300786.1, read as the reverse complement.
GTTATGTGCATAATCTCTGATTTTATTCATTGAATCCAAGGAAAACCTTAAGTTATGGTGGTAAGGTCGATGCTCCGGATTGGTATCCTACTCCAAATGGTGTGAGGTCTAATTGGGACTTCACATTAGGGAGACCCCCTGTATGTTGGTGGTATCTAGCACCATCAACATTCTAGTTCTAGAAGGAGGGCCATATGATACGTTGTACCTATTGAGTATGTATTGAATCTCTTACCTTAAATGTCTCACCCCCCAAATCATACTCTGAAGGCATTTTTTCAATAGATCCATTTTTAAAATTTTAATCATGCATGAACCTCTTTATAACATATCTCAATTGAAGTTTGATGTTGAGGGTGATACATCCATAACTGAGCATATCTTTTAGTTTTTCAAGTTTTGTGAATCTTATGAGATTGATTGTGAAGATCTTTCTTGTGTGCTTTTATTCCTCACTCTTGAAGGTTGAGTTAAACAATGATGTCATACCTTACCACCTACTTCCATCCATTCATTTGATAAATTCCTCAAGGAGCTTCCCTAAGCCTTTGATATGTATTATTATCAAGATCTTTTTAAAATAATTAATCAACTTAGAATCGAGCTTGATGAATCAATTTAGGATTTTTCTAATTGATTGCTTCACCTATGTTATGAGTTTCCTAGAGAAGATGAATATTGAGATTTCTTTAAACAAAAGTTTGAACATTTGGTTAGAATTTACTTGAAACAATTTGAATCTAAACTCTCGAATGAGATTCTTCTCCGAACTTTTGTAAATCATGAGAAACCTATAATTTCAAAGTTGGAACCTACTATTCCTTTTATTCCTTCTCCTCCACCCTTTCCAGTACCAATTAGGGTGCCTTTACATATTAATGATCGAGTTGTGAAATCTAAAAATCAAATTCCTATTTTTCAATCTTCTTCCACATCCTAGTATCTTGATCTAACTGAGGATACTTTGGAATGGTTCATGGATCCTATGGTGAAGGCTCATCCCTTTATTTCTCAAGATGATATTTATTCTCATAACTTTAGCCTTGAATCTAATTTGGATACCTGTCATCCTATATCATCTCTTTCTCATGATACCTTTCCCCTTGATTCTCTTTATCAGTCTCTTCCAAATCCAAGTAGAGATCATGTGCAAGGCAATCATTTCACAGATAGAGGAGCATAAAATTGAAGATTCTTTTGATGTTTCTTCTATTTTTCAAAATCTTGTATGTCAAGATGATTTTCTTCCATTCTTTTATGATTTAGAATCTAATAATATTGGGAAAGGATCAAATGAAATTATTTTTCCTAATTAACCTAAAGTTTTGGGAAACTTCCATTCTCATGATGATGAATCTATTGATGATGAATTCCCAAGTAAAGACACATATTTTTGCATCTAGTAAATACCTTCTATATTTCATGCAATTTACTCAAGTTCTTAACTTTTCCTTTGCACATGATTTTATATATGTTGGCTGCCGGTCATGAGCAATTATGGTGGCTTCACTGGAAATTTCATTATACTTGATCTTGACCTTCTAGCTGGTTAGGTTATGAGTAGGCCTAGTTTCTTGCTATTTTACCTTGCACATAGATCCCACAATTTTTCTCCATCTAGTCTCTATATTTGTCTTCATTTTTTACCTTTTGAGTTTCATCTTGCCTTTTTAGTTCAGTCTTATGTTTGTTGTTTTCTTTAATCTTGTTTCATTTTTTTCTCATGTATTTCCTTTTATGTTTCATTATTAAGACTTTGCATGAAAGATGCTCATTTTGCCCCATAAGACAATCTAGAAAAGCTTTGAAAAGGGTATTTGTGATGACGGATAGTGGTTGGATAATCTGTTTCTTCTTCTTTATTTGGTTTTATATATCTTAAAGTCAATGTTGCCTCAATGGAAAATGAAATCCATACGAATGGAAAGCCATAAGAAGAAGCATGACACTTGTACCTATTTAAGGATATGCATTCGTTAACTCGGTATTGAAATTAATGGATCTTTAAGGATATAGCCAAGCTTCTATTGATTTCTTTTGCATCAAAACACCATAAGTTGCACTCTCATTTTACTCTTGACCTAAAGAAAAACCTTTTAAAATCAAGCGCTTAGTTAAAAAGAACTAGAATATTTCTTTATTTGTCATTAATTACATCAACAAGTCTAGCTCTTTAGGGCCTTGGAATAGGTGAGTGGAGAGTTAACTCTGCAAGGCCACTCAAACTATTAAACATATATGATGAATAATGAGTGGAATCTAGTGTTGTTAGAAAGATGGGGAAATCTCCTTTATACTGGGAGTCAAGCACGAGGGAGAGTGAAGACAAGGAAAGGCAGACACCCCCTTTCGTACTTGTTAGATCCCACCCCAAGACTATTCTGCCTAGATTTTGATGTGAACTAGTGTCCATAGTTGCTATTCCTAGCAACCAATAGGTCATTGTGGAGGGAAATCCCATGACACCTGAGGCAAATGTTTCATCACGTTCATTAATACTTCTAGAGGGTACCCTTGCAAAGATTGGGTACTTGCACCAGCAAAGGATTTTGTCTGGGGGTCAACGTAACTATTTTTGTTACCTTTGCTGGTAGGCTTGGGCCATTTATCATCCCAAACTATCTTTGAAAGGTCCCTTACTTCACTTTATTGTATTTTGTTTTCCGATCCTCATCACCCAGAGTAGAAATACTTGGAATTTGCTTAATTGATTGCATATTTAGGGACTTTATAGTGGATTGTTCTTTTCTCTTTCTATTTAGTTGGCTTTAGGTTTATTTGTCTTGTCAAGTTTGGACCTTAGATTCTGATTGACTGACCACCCACTCCACTAGTGTTGATAGGCTTTTGATATTTCTTTTGAAATTTATGGAGTTTCCTCCTTAAGGGAAAAGGTTTGATTGTGCATCTCCTTTCCTTGGAAAGTCATTTGTACAATACTGTAAGGGAAGGATCTGCATATAAGTTGGGTATGGCCAATATTCCTATGAAGGCCAACCAGGGTATCTGAATTTGAACGAAGTCAGATCCTCATGGTAGCGCATGGTGGCGCTATATGAGGACACTATGCAGGACGTACAACCATGCAAAAGATTCTTTATGTAGGGTTGTGGTGGCTAACCCTTCACCAGGATTCAAAAGCACATTGTAAGGCTTGTGATATATGATAGAAGATGATTAAACCATCACGTAAGGGCGAGATGCCTTTGAATCCGAAAATACATTGTAGCCCTTCGAAAAATGGGCAATCGACTTTGTAGGACATATCAAACCTCAAGGAAAAATGGGCACACGATACATTATCACTATGATAGAGTACCTTACACGTTGGGTAGAAGCACAGCTGGTTAAATACTACATGGCCACCACGGCTGCAAAATTTTCTTTTGAACACGTGTTGACTTGATTTGGCTATCTGAAAATCTTAATGAGTGATCACAGTACACATTTCCTAAATGAAACCATCAGTGCGCTAACAGAAGAGTTCTAGGTGTATCATCAGAAAAGCACACCGTATCACCCACAAGCCAATGGGATAGTAGAAGCATTCAACAAAATACTGGAGACTGTGCTAACCAAAGTATGCAATGCGTAGCGGAGTGATTAGGACCTGCGTGTACCTATAGTACTATGGGCTTATAGGACAACATGCAAGAAACTGATGGGACATACACGTTTCTAATTAGTTTATGGTATGGAAGCTATCATGCCAATGGAGTATATTGTCCCTAGTCTATGCATAGTAGTGCTCACAGGTATGATGGACCACGAAGCCCTGGAAGAAATACTTGAGCAGCTAGAAGAACTCTAGGAGGAATGATTCCTGGTTGGATTTCATCAATAGGTGCAAAAGGGGATCCTTGTGCTTTTCCTTTCGAGGGAAGCGTTGGTACCCCCTTGACGGCCACTTTGCATATTCCTAGATTTAATGTTGGAATGCTAGTTTGGCTATGATCCACTATGAATATTCCATATGTTCTTGAAGCTTCTCATATGAATGTTTTGTTTCAAGGGCATCAAATGGGTGTTAATTGTTCATCTTCTTCAAAAGAGAAATTAAGGATTCCTCTTTCTCCTCCCTCTTGTAATAAGCGATATAAAAAGAAAAGAAAGAGGAAGCATAAGAAGAATAATAGTTATATCAATGAATCTTCACCAAACCTTGCAAGTCATGTTGCAAATGAGCTTTCAGCCATTACAATTCACTCTGGGGGAATAATTCTAGTCACTGCAATTCATCCTAACAATGGGTCACCTACCTATGTGAGTAATATTTCTGTTAATTCACATACTTCTATGAGTAGGGCTAGGGGCACAAGTCCTATCTCTCTTGGGAAAGAGTCACTAACCTTTGTGAGTCATGTTGGGGAATCTCCACCAACCACTGCTATTCATGTTGGCAGAATTGATGTTGATCAGAAACCTAGGCGTAGAATATCTAAACCTAAGTTCCCTTGTAAGTTATGAAAGGGAGACCATATTACTCATTTGCGCCCTGGTATTACAGTTGTACAAAGAATATGGTCATAGTTTGAAGGTTCTTCTACTCCCAAATATATTATGGTTTCGAGCCAGTGAAATCTCTGGTTGATTCCACTCCTATTTTGGGGGGTGAAGTGCCTAACAACATAGTCTTCTTTATTTATAGTACAGAGTCTTCTGGTCTAGGGGGCATTTCGGTCTTTTCGAATGTACCCCCTCCATGTTTTAAGAGTGTCTCCTCTGATTGGGATAATCTTGTCGAGCCTCATCTTCCTTCTCTACACCTTCAAAATAAGGGTTAGGATTAATTCCACAAATTTCTATCAATTTATGGTGGATGAAGGATCCTCTGCAAGTATTATATCCTCCTTGACTTGGAAAGAATTGGGTTCTCCAAAGTTGTTGGCAGCTGATAATCAATTTTTAGCCTATGATAGAAAACCTAATAAGTCTATGGGTGTTCTTCCTCAATTGCATATTACTTTAGGTGGGAAGAGTGTCCTAATTGATATGATGGTGGTTGATCACCCTTTAGACTTTAATATGCTACTGGGGCGTGATTTTGCCTATGCTATGAATGTCATGGTGTCTTCACTCTTTCGAGTGATGTATTTTCCTCATAATGGAAATATTGTCATTATTGATCAGTTTGCATCTAATAATCACCACCCTAATTTTAATTTACTATAGAATACCCCTTGGTATGTTCCAAGTGTTCAGGTAGAATCTACCTAGCCACGGTTGAACTATGTGGCATTGTATCCTCAATGTCCAATTTCTTCTGAGGAGGATCCTTTGAACTATTGTTTTCCTTATCGGGACTTGATCACAATAGTGACAAAGTGATTTCTTCTATGGAGACATGTGACCCCTTAATTCCCTCTTTTGATCCTTCTAGTTCTCATGATTTCTTGGAATTTGAGTTGCCTTCAGAGGAGGAACTTTCCGAAGCCATGAGCTTTTACTACCAAAGGGGTCCTTGGCCTGAGCCCTGTAAGGGGCCTGTCCTGAAGAACTATTATGTGTAAGCTGCAAGGTTGCGTGGTTCCTTGTACCATATACATATAAGGTATGCATTTTCAAGTTTTTTACGCTATAACACAAGCTTTTATCTGAAGTTTATATATGGGATGTATTAACTTCTTGTCTAGTGTTCCTAACTATGTCTACAGAACTTGGAAGAATTCTCCATTGGGAATTTTTATGGTTGATCCGCTCTGCCAAGTATTAGTTCTTGAAATTGGCATACAGGTTAGGTTTTCACTTGCATGTGCATTTATCAGTTTCCTTTCCCATTTTTTCCTTAGGATAGACCCCACCAAGATATGACACAAAACCTTCTCATTCTTTAGAACTGTCATAACTTGTGTGGTAGAGCCTACCTTATCATGGGTTCCATAGATAGCACATTGTTGTCACTTGGCACTATCTCAGGAAAATTTAGTGTTCTTGGACAAATGCCTAACCCTCTAGATTTAGTAGCAGATCTAGAAACAACAGACAAAGTAATCTCTACCTTTCCTATAAACAATAGATAAAATAAGAGAACAAAGAACCTACTTGTAGCTTCCACTTGTTCCTTATCTCCCTTCATCAATTCTGTTGCTCCTTCCCATACTTAAATCACTTGAGAAGTACCTGCACATAGACATAAGCAAGAACCTATCAAAGCAAATGATAATGATCTATTGTTTATAAATAACATGGAATTGAGAGCATGATATACATATGAAAGCATCAACATGTAACACAAGCATAAGGGAAAAAGTTTTGAACACTTTATTGATAAGAGGAAGAATTACAACCCATATGTTCTCGATCCAGTGACACTCTTCCAATTCAATCCATCTTGTTCACCTCATGACAAGCAAGACACTTCAACACTACTACAATACTTGCACTCAATTCTAATCTCATATCACCAGAATCTCCTTACAATTCAATAATTTCTAGCCCTTGATCTCTTAGATGAGTAATATTTTTATAGGTGAGTGAAGGAAGTTATGCCATAAATGATGATAATGAATGCCTTTCTAAATTTAGAGATCAGTTCCATGGAAGAAGGGATAGGTGATTGATGTTTCCTAATTACTTTCCTCATCCAAATACGAACTCAAAGGTGTAGGTGGCATTGAGAAACTTCTAGATGCTTCCAATGGATAAGGAATCTTCAAACCCTCACGGAAATTTGCTCAAATTTTCCTAGCGTAGGCCAAAGAGGGACTAAGTGCACTGCATGGCACCTTGGCAGTGTATGGTTTGTATTACAATGCACCCTAATGAAGGCCTACCTACGTTGATCTTATTAGAGGTAGTTTTTGGATGTTTTCAGTGATGGAACTTCTTTGGAAGGCATTCTGATGACTAACTTCTTTAGGGCATGTAACAATTGCACTAGGGGTTGATGAGCCCTAATAGTATCGATCTGTAAGTTGGGGTTGATGAGCCCTAATAGTATTTATCTGTAAGTTGGGGTTGATGTGACCAAATGGATTTGTAACAGGGACCCATGCTGAGCTTTTGTTCTTAGGCTTGGATATCCTCTTTAGTCTCACCATGACTTTTGCGATGAAACTTCATTCTCCTTCTTCTTCACTATCTTTCTGTCTTTATACCCTAGAGGATCCAATATGTTCAGTTACACTGTTGCATTTCATGTTGACTATTTCTACCTTTTGGCCCTAATACGGCTTCACTTGGACTCATGTATAACCCACTTCTTGACCATGTCATCTACAAAATCAATGTTGTCATCAACTTAGCCTCTAAAACTTGACATGTTTTTCCCATGGAAAGAACATTCCTTTGAGTGTCATTAACTAGTTTCATCACCTTGCATTGAGCATAGGCATGTTCCACTCACAGGAACTAGAACATATGTACTTCAAAACTCGTTCTTTTCATTGTATTATAACCATTCTTTTGTTTTTTTTTGAGCTTTCTAAATATGAAAAAGACAAAAAAATTAAATATTCCAAAAAGACCAGGAACAGGACATTACTTCCATGATTGATGGCATCTAGAGTCAATTGTGCCACCTTTGAAAAAATCACTCAAAATTAAGTCTTTTCTCTATAGGGATGGGCTTTAATTTGACTAAGGAGAGCCTTAACCTTGTTATTGAGTTAGTACTCCTCCAGTTGGTTATCTCTTCCAATCATATGGAGAGTTTCTTTGTGCCTCTTGCATGACAAACTTATACAAAGTTATCATATTTTGACATATTGTCACATTTGATTCATGCTTTTGTTCAAGAGAAGTAAACCTAAGTTGGCCTTTCTACGGTGTCTCTTAACTTATTTTTAGTCGGCCATCCTTGGTTTTTGGAGTCATGTTCACTATCACATTAGCTATTTGGTCCTTTTCTCATGATGGTTTGACAAGGTCTCCATTAACTTCTTATTGGTATGTCTTGCTCTTATTGACTACGACAAATTACTCTAAGAGTAGACCTAAAGCTACACCCTAGCCCTATTTCCATCATTGATAGGTGACCTTGTGCTTAGCATCGATCAGTATCATGGGTCTTTAACTGAGTGGTTTCCCTTATGTTCGATGTCATCTTTCATTATCACACATTGGGATTCATGCAATACCTTGGTTTCCATTTGACCTCATTGTTGGATTCCTCACCTCTATGTCAACTTTCATTATTGGTTGGTACAAAGGGTTTCTGTTGTGCATTAGCTACATCTTGTGTACACCAAAATTGTGCTTCGATTTGGTTACTACATCTTTATTTTTCTGGTTCCTTCCACATTATTGGTATGTGGGTTACACTCATGCTAGATTGATGAAGGATGCCTTAATGCCTTCCTTCCAACAAATCTTTTCCCATCGAATTCAACTTATTTATCTAGGAACAAGGTCTAGAGTCCATTTGGAAGTACCTTCAGGTTTACAATCACTAGTGGTAGATTCCTTCACTATCAACAGTGGGAATACATCATTGTCTCCTGATTGATAGATTCTTCCAAGTGTTCGACTTCGGATCATTTATTCACGCTTGTTATATTCCACTGGGTACCTTGGCTTTCATCATCTTTATCGATGAGTAATCTCATGTTTGTTAATGGTATACATCAATGACTGGTAATCAAACAATTTCTCACATGGTCGACTTTAGATCATTTATTCCCATTGTGTAGAAATCTTCCACGATGGTCGATGACGAACTCGAGTTTGTATCAGCATTTCTTGGTTCACTTGCCAGTTCCTCCTATTTCTTCTAGTGGCACCATCTACCTTATATGTTGCAGTTCATCACAACGACATCCTATATGTTGGAAGCAGAGTTGCATGCAGTACCATTTGTTACACTATTTGACTTGGTACTTTTTGGATTAGCTTTATGACTTCATTGGTTAGCTTTCTACTTCAACATCATTGGTCAATTCTTTATATGTGATATTGTGACATGTACTTCTATGGATATGATCAAATGATCCACTATGTATTTTCAGTTATCTTATACTTGTATACATATTGGGTCAGCTTTTATATTTCATATGTGGACATGCTTTATTATCTCTAAGCACGGGTATGCATGCCTCAGACAACAACTTTCTTTCTAGTCTCTTCCACTGGCTTGGAAAGTTGAAATCTAATGAACTCCTCTCAGATCCTCACGTGATTCTTTCTATACACTTAATACATTTTGACCATCATGTACCCCTTCTAACCTCATATATTAGGGGGAATTTGTTATATCACCATTTACCACCCTTGGTAGACTTCCCTACCAGACTTGGTCCATTTTCTAAAAAAAAAAAGTTTTAAATCCTACACACGATTATGCCCTATCCCAAACATGTGTACACGTGGGTCAGCCTATACCTAACCCACATATATGTGTTAAAACATTAAAAAATATATAATCTCCCTTGATTCGGGTGGGGTTTATGGATTTGACTAGATACCCACCTACTATAGCCCGTGGCCCAACTGTTCCCCAACTAAAAAAAATAATTTGGAGATGTATAAATACATCTCCATGGGAATGCCTAGGGGAGGGAGGATTAGATTTTGATATTATAGTTGATTACATCCCTGATCAAGTATGAAGATATCCTTGTGCCTTCTGCACTCCCAAGTCATAGGAAACCCCTTTTTCGTTCTTGAGATGTTCTTCATCCCTTCATGAAATCCTTCTGTATACTTATGGAGGAGGATTGATGAGGCATGGCCAGGATGAATCTAGATGATGGTTTCACTTGTATCTAGTGGGAGAATCAAGTTGTAGTTCTTCTGTATTTTCTTTAGCTTGCATTAATAAAGAGGTGTTGTCTTGTTCCTCATGATTATGGTTTTTATGCATTAATTTATATCATGATTTTCTTATAAAATCTCATGTTAATACTTATTTTCTTACATACCTATATGATCTAACCTTGATATCATGAACACGCTTTCAGTTATTTTTGGTGTATATGCTTTGACTTGAATGAATTACATGTCTTAAAGCGCAAAGAAGAAGCAAAGAGTTTGAACCCTACGTGAACGACCTCAAACGTAGGAGCTATGGGTAAGACCTTTTGTACCAAGTTTAACTATTTAAGTATTAGGACTACTTGTTTGTGTGTCTCTTGATGATGTATGCCCTCAGCTCTTTTTAGGTTCCCAACCCAAGAGCCTAGAGTAATTCTACCTGAAACACTAGGGTATTGTCTAGGCCTGCTAGCAATGGAGCAATACCAGAGATGAAAACTAAGACTTTGATTATCTTAAAATCACAATTTCGTACTACCCTTCTCCTATTGAAAAAATTGTGATTTGGAAAGTATTTATAATATTTTAACAAAGGAAAGGACTATAGGCAATTATATCTATAACCAAGTTAAATGGGGAAGCTAAGGTAATCAACATAATGAATCAATACGTTTTGGAACATTAAGACTTTTCACTTAAGGGTGAAACCTAAACAATGAAGATGGAGTTATACCAATGTGTCACCAAGTCTTGACGCTTTGATCAATGCCAACCAAATTTTTCCTACACTTGAATTTTGGAGCCTACTTAGGATCTTACAATTTGTCGTTCCATAGTCCCTTCATGGTCGATTGATATATTGTGAAGTGTTTAAGTAATCTTCTCAGTTTCTAACTATCAAAGTCACTTTATCACACATGGTTAACCATTAATGAATTCATAAGCATGCTTCTTCCATGAGATATCTTAGTGAGATTTTCTCTCAGTAACTGTTGAGTTAAACTGCACTCTCACTATCTTCCTCTCTTTTATTCCTAGCGCTTGGTGTAGTATTAATCGACAAGATCCTCAAAATTGTTCATTGTGCTTCCCAATCTGTTGGGCCTTGAAGAGATCATTATTTATAGCATGTGGAATAGTAATAATGAACAACAATGCCTTTTGTTATCACCAAAATAGGTCCCTGACAGGCTGTTGATCAAACTATCTCGGTGTAACTATTTCAAACCAATCTTTTAGCTAAGGCTTAGCCTCCTCAGCCTGAGAGGGCTCTCTCAAAGGATTAATGATATTGATTGATGATAATATAGATGGCTAAATCTATCTTGGGTTTGTGTGTTTGTAGGTTGAAAAGATGAAGGCTTGCTACCATTGGGCTATGGAGCCAACAAGTTAATAAATTCAGTGGCAAGGTTTCTTGACATGAAAGCTGAGGAAAATGGGGTTTTCAAACAAAGATAATTCACTCAAGGAAATAGGTCATCACAATAATTCCATTACTAAAGGAATTCATAGCATAGGGTTATGAATTCTAAGTAATAGTAACGAAACTTCCTGCTAGTAGTTCAAAGATTGTTTATTCACAAACTGCAAAAAGACAGAGTCATATCATTTCTAAAAGAAGTCAGAGCACATATTTGTGAATTCTAAGTAATAGCAATGAGATCTACTGCAAATGATTCAAAGTAACATTTAAATCAAGACAACATTGACCCCATGAGAACTCAGATCTGTTCAGAAAAACCTCTCTGCATTACTGATTATAGTTCATAGCATAAAGCAACAGCGAAGCCAAAACGTCTTCAACCATTTGATAATTCAACCTCTTGCTTAATATATAGCATTTAAAATTAGGATTCCATCATCCCTCATCAAGATAATTCTAATTTTCCATCAGTGACACCTATTCTAAGCATAAAACAAATTATTAAATACAAATGACAGCTAACTAGCAGTCTTAGAGTCCTAATACAATTAGGAGTGTAACTCTTCATTATGATTACAACAACCTTATATAGGAATTAAAAATTCCTTTTGACACCTATAACTCCATGAATTTGAATTTGATGGTGCTCATAACCCTCCAGCTGGCCCTTGATGCCTCATCCTTTTATTGTTCCTAGAAACTAGGAGATTGTTCCTTGCTCTGTTCTGGCTGAAAAATAGGTTTTGGGACAGAGCTTGTATCGTCTCATACAAAATGTATTTTGAAAAACTGAACGAGGCTTTTGTGAACCAATTCATGCTATAAAAAAACCTCTCTTTTTTGTTTGAAATACATTTCCTACTACCCAAAATATATCTTTGAAAAATAGGTGTTAAACAAGAAAAGTCTGTTTGTGAAAAACTGCACCTACAACAGTTTCGTAGCGCAAGTTCAACCATAAATTCCTCCCATCTCAGAACGAATTTGAAGAAATGGAAAGACATGTTTGTATTTTAGTATGTTAGGAAGAAAAACCTCTTTCAACTTTCCAAAATCTGCTTTTAGTTGCTCAAGAGACCTTTTGGAAATAGACTACTTAAAATAAATTTTATGTTCAAAAAAGTTGCTTCAGGGGTTTTGTAGCGCGCTACGGAAACTCTTAGTTCAGTGATTTCGTAGTGCAAAACTAGTTTTTTACATTGTCTATGCTACGAAAACATGGATTCATAGAAAGTTTCAAAAAATTTTCAAAATGGCTAAACACATGGCTTTCAAAACATGATATGAGATCCATAAAGTGTAAAACAAGGTTGTTGAGCTTTATTTGATGATGGAAATGAGACTCTAACCCTACGACTTAGACTCTAAAAACCATAAAATCAACTTAACCACCATCTAACATTATGACTTAGGAACAAATGTAAAATGTAAACCTTGACACAAGCTTGACACATGGAAATAATGTGTGATTTGGGATCAATGATGGGCAAGAACAGAGTGTTGACCCTATTTGACCATACCAACAGGACTCTTTTCTAGATCTTAGACACTAAAGCAACCATGGAAAGACTAGACCAAGGCTAACACCAATCCTTTGGAATAGAACTGATGCTCCGAATTTAGAAATCATTTCTTAAGTGATAACAGTGGCTCCACTTGGGATAGTGTGTCCCTGTGGTACACTAAGAACTTGTAGCTCCAATGCCGCTATCCATTCTCTAGAATAAAACGTTGAACTTCTGCCCAATCTACTCCTCAAGCCTTTAATGATTTTTTGCAAGAAGAATTCAAACTGCACCTACTGAAATAGATGCTCAGTCAACCTACCCCGAGCTTATTTGCACATTCCTACTTACCCTATCAGCTGCAATCTCCACTTGTAGCTCAAGGAACATGAAACTTCCAATGAAGCCAATCGTCGATCTTATTTGACACTTGAATCTCTTAACTGTGCTTGAAGCAAAAATAAACAAGATACTGAAATAACCAAGTTAGCATGAGGTGTAATTGTTCTTTAAGATGAACATATAACTGGAAGCCTGAACAATAAATCTTTTCCATGTAGTCAGCTATAGGGTCAAAAAACACATGGTTAGTTTGATGATTCTCATAACATTCTATATCTTCAAACAACTGATCCTCAACCACACAAAATTTATTTGATATGTTATCCAACTTCTTTTCTGAATGATTCCCACAAACAATGTAATTTTCTTCATTATAAAGATCATTCTTTGATTTAAGTTGCTGCAAGGAATTACAAAAATGAACAACCTTTTCCTCTACCTGAGGGTTATAGAAAATTTCTTCCAGTATTTCTTCTTGATGTTTGTAATCATTTTCATACTCTTTATGATCAAAAGACTGGCAATTTTGCTGCATCTTAACGTTAATCTTAGAGGATGTAACATGGTTTTCATAAGTAAACCCCTACTGATCTTCATGCTGCATTTCATGGGATGTTATCCTTTCTTCTTGGTGTTGAAATGTATTGTTATGAGGAGCCTCTAAAATTTCTTCATCCATAAATTCATCATCATCAAAACAATCCTCCAAATATTGAATAAAACTCATAGAATGTTTACAACAATATTTGATCAACAATAAGGAGGGATGCCACTCTTTATACATGTCATAGAATGCATCATGGAAATTAGCAAGAGAATATAATGAACCATTTTCCAAGATTTTATACCAAGACCATGCTTTTCCTTCTAAAGTGGTCATAAACATCTTCATGAGACAATCTTTAAGGAAATGAACCTTAAGATTGCGTACATGCATATGGAACCTAACCAAATGAAGAGCAGCATTGTCTTTCTTTTCATATTTGAATATTGGAAGATTCTCTAACCAATCAACCTTTGGCATAGGATTTGGAAAACCAGGGATATGAGACCGATTCATAGGAGCATACCTGGCATTCATTCTTGCAGTGGAACTCATCTGAAACTTCATCAAGCTACTGATCTTCTAGCAGTGGAGTCACCTTCCAATTTGTTATTTGATTGTGTGGAGTCGCCAAGGTAGTTTTTGTAGCCTCAAAATGATGTCTGAGCTCCTGCTACCTTCAGAAGTTCAGCCTCTTGATTTCGGGAAAGAATAATCTTCAGACTCCTGGCAGACACACCAAAATGTTATCTCAAAATCAAACCTTGGAAGGCTGCTGATCAGGTTGACATCTAATCCGTTAACTATTTCAAACCATATTTTAAGCTAAGGCTTAGCCTCCTTAACCTGAGAGGGCTCTCTCAAAGGATTAATGATATTGATTGATGATAATATAGATGGCTAACTCTATCTTGGGTTTTTGTGTTTGTAGGTTGAAAAGATGAAGGCTTGCTACCATTGGGCTATGGAGTCAACAAGTCAATAAATTCAGTGGCAAGGTTTCTTCACATGAAAGCTGAGGTAAATGGGGTTTTCAAACAAAGATAATTCACTCAAGGAAATAGGTCATCACAATAATTCCATTACTAAAGGAAGTCAGAGCACAGGGTTATGAATTCTGAGTAATAGTAATGAAACTTGCTGCTAGTAGTTCAAAGATTGCTTACTCACAAACTGCAAAAAGACACAGTCATATCAATTCTTAAAGAAGTCAGAGCACATAGTTGTGAATTCTAAGTAATATCAATGAGATCTACTACAAATGATTCAAAGTAACATATAAATCAAGACAACATTAACCCCATGAGAACTCAGATCTGTTCAGAAAAACCTCTCTGCATTACTGATTATAGTTCATAGCATAAAGCAGCAGCTAGGCCAAAAAGTCTTCAACCATTTGCTAATTAAACCTCTTGCTTCATATATAGCATTTACAATTAGGATTCCATCATCCCTCATCAAGAGAATTCGAATTTTCCATCAATGACACCTATTCTAACCATAAAAAACTATTAAATACAAATGACAACTAACTAGTAGTCTTAGAGTCCTAATACAATTAGGAGTGTAACTCCTCATTATGATTACAACAACCCTATATGGGAATTAAACATTCCTTTTGACACCTATAACTCCATGAATTCGAATTTGATGGTGCTCATAACCCTCCAACAGACCCTTGATGCCTCATCCTTTTATTGTTCCTGGAAACTAGGAGACTGTTCCTTGCTCTATTCTGGCTGAAAAATAGGTGTTGGGACAGAGCTTGTATCTTCTCATACAAAATGTATTTTGTAAAACAGAAGGAGGCTTTTGTGAACCAATTCATTCTGAAAAAATCCATCTATTTTTTTTTTGAAATACATTTCCTATTGCCCAGAATATGTCTTTGAAAAACAAGTGTTAAACATGAAAAGCTTGTTTGTGAAAAACTGCACCTACAGCAGTTTCGTAGCGCAAGTTCGACCATAAATTCCTCCCATATCACAACGCATTTGAAGAAACGGAAAGAGGTTTTTGTATCTGAGTACGTTAGGAAGAAAAACATCTTTTATATTTCCAAAATACGCTTTCAGTTGCTCAAGAGATATTTTGGAAATTGACTACTTAAAATAAATTTTCTGCTGAAAAAAAGCTGCTTCAGGGGTTTCATATCGCGCTATGAAAACTCCTAGTTCAGTGATTTCGTAGTGCAAAACTGGTTTTTTACACTGTCTGCGCTACAAAAACATGGATTTGTAGCAAGTTTCAAAAAAATTTCAAAATGGCTAAACACATGACTTTCAAAACATGATATGAGATCCATAAAGTGTAAAACAAGGTTGTTGAGCTTTATTTGATGATGGAAATGAGACTCTAACCCTATGACTTAGAATCTAAAAACCATAAAAGCGACTTAACCACCATCTAACATTATGACTTAGGAACAAATGTAAAATGTAAACCTTGACACAAGCTTGAAACATGGAAATAATGTGTGACATCGGATCAATGATGGGCAAGAACGGAGTGTTGACCTTATTTGACCATACCAACAAGACTCTTTTCTAGATCTTAGACTCTAAAGCAACCATGGAAAGACTAGACCAAGGCTAACACCAATCCTTTGGAATAGAGTTTATGCTCCGAATTTAGAAATCATTTCTTAAGTGATAACACCTTCCCAAGCCACTGCTGAGTTGAATTGTGCCTTCCTTATCAAGCCTTCATATTTTAGCCCTCACATAGGCCTATCATAAGAAATTTCTTCCATGAGATAGGTAGAGATAGGATAGATGATTTAAAATTATATTTCCTTTTCATGAATGATCTTCAATGGAATGAGTACCTTCTCAGCATGACAAGGTCATCCTCAGGGAAGATTTCAAAGAAACACTTGCAGACAAGAAGCAAAAGAAGAACATCATGAAGACATGAAACAGGTCATGGGCCATGACATAATGTAGCCATTACAAGATAGATTTGATGGTTCCAACACTAATCCAAGGCCCATTAGATGGTTTATATGAATAACAAAGTAGATATTTCATGAAGATGAAGTACCGATTATATCTATCATCAAGAATTCAAATACATTTCAGCAAAGAGAGCATCTTAGCATTACCACATCATAATGAAGTTTCATGTCATAATTGCCAAGTTATATCTAATACATATGTTATAAAAAATTCATATGTTTCCATGTGTCATGCAACATCATCATGTGGAATCTAATGATGTATTTTTGAGAAAATGAAAAAATGTAAATGTGTGGAAGTCCAAGAGTCATAGGTGGATTATGTAAAGTCACATGTGGAAAAAAGAGTCGTGTAGAAGTTTAAAGTCATTTGGAAGTCCAAGAGTCGTGGGGTTATGAAAGGTCATTCCTCTTGTTATGAAAATATCCTCATAACTCAAGAAAAGGGAATTTGGAGTCATAGACTTTGGAAATCTAGCCTTGGTTTCTTCCACTTGGCATAGGAGATAAAAATCATTCCGTGGAGAAGCATGAAGTGACTTAATGTTCCACTACTGTGTAATTGAATCTTTCACCTAATGATTGAACCTCATTGATATATCCCACTTTCATTCATGGAGAATTAATGTTTTAAGTCTATTATTTATATGTTTGCAAAATATGTTGGTCTTCTTATGTAGTAATGAAATTGAACTATTTCAGTGGATTTAGCACCAATATTATTGAATATGTGTTGTATTTACTTTCAAGAATAGTTATTATCTTTGAACTAATTTGTAGGTTAATGAACAAATATTTCCTTTCTCCCTTATGCCTCTCTTTGGATAGTACTATTACCTTCTTTATAGATACTCACGCATGTTCCCCTCTCATGAAGACATCTTTTTGCGCATTACAATTGGTGTTTCACAATGTCAACATAATTGTTTATTTGAAGGTCATGTATAATCTATTATGTTATTCATTGAAACCAAGGTAAACCTTAAGTTATGGTGGTTGGGCCGATACTCTGGATGGGCCTCCTACTCCAAATAGTGTGAGGTCTAATTGGGACTTCACATCAGGGAGACCCTCTGTATGTTGGTGATATCTAGCACCGTCAACATTCTGGTGCTAGAAGGAGGACCATATGACAAGTTGTGCCCATTGAGTCTATTTTTAATATCTTATCTTAAATGGCTCATCCCCAAATCATACTCCCATGGTTTTTTTCCAATAGATTAATTTGTAAACTTTTAATCCCTGATGAACCTCTATAGAACTTGTCTAAATTGAAATTTGATTGTGCGGGTTATACATCCATATCCAAGCATATATTTCAACTTTTCAAGTTTTGTGAATATTATGAAATTGATTATGAATATCTTGCTTGTTTTCAGTTATTCCTCACTCTTGAAGTTCAAGTTAACCAAATGTGTCATAGATTATCACCTACGTCCATCCATTCATTTGATCAATTCCTAAAGGAGCTTCACTGAGCCTTTGATAGGTATGGTTACTAAGACGTTTTTATAAGAATTAATCAACCTAGAATGGAGTTTGATGAATCAATTGAAGATATTTGTAATATATTCCTTCACATATGTTATGAGTTTCTTGGAGAAGATGCATTTTGGGATTTATTTAAAAAAAATGAACATTTGGTTCAAATTTCCTTGAAACAGTTTGAATCTAAAATCCCAGATGATCTTGTTCTCCCAAGTTTTGTAAATCATGAGACACTTATAAATTCAGAAGAGGAACCCACTATTCCTTTTTTTGACCTTGTCCTCCTCCTTTTCCAGAACCATTTGGGGTTCCTCTACGTATTAATGATCAAGTCAAGAAATTTTCAAATCAAATTCGTAATCCATCTTCTCAACCTTATTCCACTTCCCATGATCTTGATTCGACTGAGGTTCATGGAGCCTAAGGTGAAGGTTAATCCCTTGATTTATCAAGATGATATTAATACTCATAACTTCAATCTTCAATTTGATTTGGATACCAGTCATCCTTTATCATCTCTTTCTCATGATCCCCTATTCCTCCATCCACTTGATCAGTCTCTTCCAAATACAAGTATTGATCAGGGGCAAGGGAATCACATTTCACAAATAGAGGAGCATAAAATTGAAGATTATTTTGGTATTTCTTCTCTTTCTCAAAATCCTCTATGTCAAGATGATGTTCTTCCATTCTTAGTTGATTTAGCATATAATAATCTCAATAGACGATAAAATGAAATCAATTTTCCTAATCAACCTAAAGTTTCGTGAAACCATTATTCTGAATATGATGACTCTATTGATGATGAATTCCCAAGTGCACCTACTAATATTTCAATTTATCAAGAATACTCTGATTTCAAATATTTAGATCAAGAGTCTGATTTGGTCAAAGAATATTTTCCCATAGAAAAATCTTCCTCATATCACTATTCCTTGTGTCCTATTACTTATTTTCCTTGCTCTTTGTATCTCCCACCTGATAAGTAGAATGTTGAATTGACACAATATAGTGGGGTTATCTATGATGAAGAAGAGGGTAATATAATCATTGAGCATCCATTCCTTATCATTTCCAGTGTTACATGAAGAAATTTCTTCAGTTTAGGTTGCTCATGAGGATATTCCAATCTATCCACCCTTAGATGTGTATTTAGGAGAGCCTTATGTCTTGAGTAATCTGTTTCTTGAAGTTGTAAAATCTAAACAAAATAGTGATGTAGTTGACTATTGTCTTGATAGTAGTGATCTTGTCAAAATTACTAATAGTAGTTGTTGGGCATGCAATACCCCCAATGCATGTTTTGGGGCTTGAAGCCCAAGTTTTGACCAAATCTTGTTGTAAAGCTTCACGAATTGCAGGCATGGTGTGTGAAAGTATGATAGATTCATAGGGTTCTCTACCCTAGTTTTGTAATGTAATATCAGCTGGATAGACCTACCCATGGTCTGCGAAACATGGGATTGTATAAATAGAGTGAGGCTCTAAGTGTAAAATAAGAGTAATGAATAATGAAGGAAGAAAGAGAAGTCTAAGTGGTGGAGTGAAAGTGTAGAGTGTGCCTGTGGGTCATAGGGTAGGAGAAGGATTTGTAGCTGAGTGCGCAAAGGCCTAGTAGTTTATAGCTAAGTGCATGGACCCCTGCAACTGAGTGCGCAGGGTGAGTCAAGCCTGTAACCAGGGAAAGAATCAATAAAGATAAGTTTTCTTATAATCTTGTGTATCTATTCTTGGGTTAATGCATGATTGATATGATTTGAAAATATATTGTTTATTTGTGGCATGCACTTGTATGAAGGTCCTACGTTGTTAAGTATAACTTAAAGCACTCAAGTAGGCAAAGATAATTAACTAATATTGGAATATAAGAAAGGTTCTGGGTAATAATGGAGAGCACAGTACACATCCCTTGGGTAGGGCTATGCGAAGGCAATATATCAGGCCACAAGGAATGGGAAAGTGCGCCAAGCAAATTGTGCACACGGACAAACCACGGACCAGGCGAACTCACTAGACATCTCCAAGGTGCAGAAACCTGGTTCTAGCACCCTCCCATACTACTTCGGGTGAGACCTTAGTTCACACTCTACAAAATGTTATTTAAAGGGCCAGTAGTACCGGGATTTGTTTGGTTAATTAACTCTAAACCTGGGTCAGGCCCCAACAAGCCAAAAAATGCTTTCATTGCCAGGACCAGGATCTGCATACAGATGTCTGATGTTGTATCACTGGAATCCGATAAAGAAAGGAATTGAAGAGTGGTTGCACAGAAATATTCACGAGTTCGTGGCACAGGAGAACAAGAATCCACACTTATCGAAGGAAGAGTGGTTAGATTTATACTTATATATGGAAATCTGTGAAATTTTCTTTGCATCCTTCCTTACTGAATTGTACGAGTGGATCGTGAAGCTAGCAGATAGACAAGGAAGGTGTAAAGTCGGCAAACCTATTTTGTGGACTTCAGAATTGGTGCATAGACTAGAAGCATCGAAAGATAAGATTGTACACCCTGTCGATCACTAGTTGGATCGAATCATAGGAGGATTCATCACTAAGTTCATGGTAGATACTTTAGCTAGCTATAGCAAGGCAAAACGATGCTTCCTCAAGGGATTGCGAGGTAAGTACATTAAATCTTTGAAAAGTTGGATTAAAATGCTACTGTGTGAAAAGTGGGTTATGCAAATAAATTGATGTTTGGGGCTATACGCAGTGGGAAAATCTTCAAAAACAAAGGTAGCATAGAACTAGAAACTAGCCCCTTGATATCACCTTCATGAGGGGGTGAAGAAGAGCTCACGAAGGTTTCTCCTAGAAGTGTGATCAACCTGATAAGATAGAGAATTCCGCGCATACCACCCCCAAGCTTTGGGACTATGTGCAGTTCTCCTAGCACAGTCCCAACGCTCATCTTGGTCAATCTCATCTACCTTCCCCCAAGCTTTCGAACTGGGCAAGGTTCAAGGGCCATTGATTGAAGAACCTGACATTACCGTGCCACTAAAAACAAAGAAGGTAAACATTGGTATGAAGGCTAAACTGAAGTATCCAAAGCTCGGCGACTACTAGGATGATGCCAAGGTGGATAAGGTCACTGAGTTACTCCGCAAGTACCAAGACTTATTCCCAACTAGGATCATCGACTTAAAGGGGATCATTGGTGATTTAGGGATGATGAAGATCACCCTAAAAATTGACTTGAAGCTAGTTAAGCAGAGGCCTTACTGCTTGAATCCAAAGTACAAGGAAAAGGTCCGCATATAACTAGACAAAATGCTCATAGCAGGAATCATTGAGGCAGTGGAAGAATTTGATTAGGTAAGCCCTATGGTAGTACAGGAGAAGAAGTAGAAGGGTGAGATAAGAATATGTGTGGACCTTAGGAAATTGAATGACACCTATGTGCACGACCCATTCCCAACTCCATTCATAGATGAAGTATTGGAAAATGTCAGCGAGCAAGAAGCATAGTCGTTTACTGATGGGTTCTCAAGGTACCACCAGATCAAAATCATACTAGAAGATAGGAGTAAGACCACCCTCATAGCTGAGTGGGGTTGCTTTCAATACAGCCTTATGCCCTTTGGGTTAAAGAATGCATCGGCCATCTTTTCACGCATAGTTGTTGCAGCATTCAAAGAGTATATCCACAAATTCCTGGAGGTCTATCTGGATGATTAGATTGTATTTGGATTGGTTAAGCACCATGTAGCAATCTTACGCTTGATGCTGGATACTTGCCAACGACACCAAATTGCGTTGAACCTCAAAAAGTGTACGTTCCTCGTTTGCTTTGGGAACCTATTGGGACATGTGGTCTGCAAACAGGGACTAATGGTAGACCCGATGAAGATTGCAGTTAATTTTGAATTTGGAAGCACCACAAAGTGTTAAACAGTTGCACGCTACCTTGGGACATACGGGGTACTACAGGAAGTTCATCAAAAGCTATGCCTAGATTACCACGCCAATGGAGAAATTGTTGAAAAAGGATGTCACGTTCAGCTGGAATGATGATTGCATGAAGAGCCTAGATGCACTAAAAGAGAAATTGACCTCCGCCCCAATCCTGATCTTCCTGAAATGGGATGTGGAGTTTCATGTCCATGTGGATGTGTCATGTATAGTGCTGGGAGCGGTGCTCAAACAAGAAGGAAAAGCGGGCTTGAACCACCCTATCACATTTGCAAGTCGTAGGTTGGCCAAAGCTGAAAACAATTATTCCACAACCAAACATGAGGGGTTAGCTATGGTGTATGCACTCCAAAAATACTGGAACTATTTGTTAGGAGGTCATTTCAAGATGTATACAGACCATTCCACATTGAAATACTTGGTTAATAAGCCTGTGTTGGGGGGCGCGCATATGCAGGTGGATCTTATTGTTCCAAGAGTATGACCTTGAGGTTGTGGTAAAGCTTGGATGCCCAAATGCAGGACCAGATCACTTGACGCATATTAAGATGGGCGAGGAACCTACTAGTTTGGAGGAAGGATTACCTGACGCACAACATTTTGTTGTGCGTGTCGCGGATGGACAATTTGAAGATATAATCCACTTTCTGACAATAGCGACTATGCCGAAGGAATACTCTGTCCAACAAAAGAAGGAATTGGTTATGCATGTGGCTAAATTTTCTTTCATCACGGCGCACTTGTACAAAATGGGGAATGATGAGATACTACATAGGTACGTACCTAAATTTGAACGAAGTCAGATCCTCATGGTAGCGCATGGTGGCACTGCAGGAGGACACTATGTGGGATGCATGACCACGTAAAAGATTCTCCACATAGGTTTGTGGTGGCTAACCCTTCACCAGGATTCAAAAGCACATTGTAAGGCCTGTGATATATGCCAGAGGATGAGTAAACCATCGCGTAGGAGCGAGATGCCTTTGAATCCAAAAAGACGTTGCAGCCCTTTGAAAAATGGGCAATCGACTTTGTAGGACCTATCAAACCTTAGGGAAAAACGGGCGCGTGATACATTATCACCATGACAAAGTAACTGACACATTGGGCAGAAGCACAGCTGGTTAAAGATTGCATGGCCACCATGGCTGTGAAGTTTTTTTTGAACACGTGTTGACTTGATTTGGCTATCTAAAAATCTTAATGAGTGATCGCGGTACACATTTCCTAAATGAAACCATTAGTGCACTAACAAAAGAGTTCTAGGTGTATCTTCAAAAAAGCACACCGTGTCACCCACAAGCCAATGGGACAGTAGAAGCATTCAAAAAAATATTGGAGACTGTTCTAACCAAAGTATGCAATGCGTAGTGGAGCAATTGGGACCTGTAGGTACCTACAATACTATGGGATTATAGGACAACATTCAAGCAACTGATGGGATAGACACATTTCTGGTTAGTTTATGGTGTGGAAGCCATCATGTCAATGGAGTATATTGTCCCTAGTCTATGCATAGTAGCGCTCACAAGTATGACGGATGGCGAAGCCTTGGAAGAAAGACTTGAGCAGCTAGAAGAATGCGAGGAGGAATGATTCCTGGCTAGATTTCATCAATAGGTGCAAAAGCAATGTGAGAAGTCCTAGTACGATTTCCATATAAAGTTTCGAACCTTTAAGATAAATGATTTAGTGCTACTGTATGACAGTAAGTTTGATAAATTCCTGGGAAATTTCAGAATGCATTGGCTGGGACTATACGTTGTTAAGGAGGTCACAGAAGGAGGCATGGTACATCTAGTCAAACTAAAAGGGGAGCCTTTCCCAGGCAAAGTGAATGGCAGCTACTTAAAGCCCTACACAGGTGGTCTGGCTATCTAACTAACTAGCCGAAGCACATTCTTCGTGCTCCAAGGATCTGGACAAAGGCGTGGGACTATAAAAAAATGCAGGGGATCCTGACATATATGTAGAGAATCACTCTTGACACGGATGTCTCAGAACAGCATATGCAGCAGATCCAACAAGCAGCAGCTTAGAGTGATGATGACCTTGCTGCAGTTCAAGAATAGTTGGAGAGACTTTGCACAAAGATCGTCGTGCCGACAGAGTGACTCGAGGGTGAGTCATGATATTTCTGTTGGGGGCCTATTAGGCATGGAATCCCTTCAAGGCATGTTTTGGGGCTGAAATCCCAAGTTTTGACTGAATCTTTTTGTAAAGATCCACAAATTGCGGGCGTGGGGCACAAAATTATGATAGTCATAGAGTTGTCTAGCCTAGTTTTGTAATGTAATGTCAACTACATAGACCTACCCATGGTCCACGAACCATGGGATTGTATAAATAGAGTGAGGCTCTAAGTGTAAAATAAGACAAATGAATAATGACGCAAGAAAGAGAAGTCTAAGTAGTGGAGTCAAAATGTAGAGTGTCTGTGGGTCGTAGACTAGGAGAAGGCTCTGCAACTGAGTGCACAGAGTGTTATCAGGAAATCTAGTGTCAATTCAGAGCTGGTAGTCCCACTAAGACTGGTAGCTATCTTATAAACAAACAAACTAAAGTTACTTTTGTTTTCCTTTATGAGAAGTAGATGGGAGAGAAGAAGAGAGTACCAATCTCAGTCTTTCGCTTGGCTCCTTGCTTGTTTCTTCTCCCCTTTGATAGATATTTGCCGCTCCTTCCTTGCTTACCCCATTTCAAAGAGCACTTGTAAAGTCAAAGAAACATAATAGCTTCAAAGTACAGGGATCTACAATCACAAATAATATAGGACCAGATATATATCGACCACACAAATGCATAGATCATCAAACATACAAGAATGTGGAGGAAAAATTAAATAGTTTTATTTTTAGAAAGAATAGAAGAGAGGATTACAACCCATTGATCTGACCCAACGTCATCCTCCCAGCATGAATGCCCTTCTTCACCTCATGAAAAGCTTATATCACCCAACATTATGATATTCCACCAAGAAACCAACAACACTTCCTTACAAAAATACAAGATTCCAGCCTACGGATCTCTGGGATAAGGGATCCATATATAGATGTTTGCAAGGGGCTGAGTCAGCTTCTGGGATTTTGATTAGTGTCCTCTCTCTGATAGTTCTTGGTTCCACTTGAAGATTCATGATCTCTTACTCATCCCTGGGCGAATTCAGAGAGGCAATTGTCACAGGAGAAGTTTCTGGAAAATTCCATCATCATCCACCTTGCAAATTGTCTCTGCCATTTGTCTACTCTCGGCCATCGCACCCTACAGAAGGGATTTTCAGTATGCATCGCACTTTTTTCATGTGGCAGGTGAGATGCATCGTACCCTTAGCACTGTGTAGTCTGTATGGTCCAGTTTTGACCAATTCTGAGCAGTTTTCCATGGAGAACTTTTGGGAGATGATGTAATCAGCTAACCTTGTTCCTTTAGGGTGTGAAACAACACTTTTAGGGACGCAGAAGCCCTTTGTTTATGGACATATATGATTGGGGTTGGAGTGCCCAAATATGTCTATAATAGTTGCCCCCTAAAGCATGAGGTCGTAAATCTTTTGATGTTGGGTGAAATGCTTTATCATAAGGATCCGAGGTTTTTCGAACTAGAAGGTGACTTGTAATAAGATACAATACAATACAATATCTTCATAATATTTTCATGATCTAGCTGAGGCGGGCATTCCCATGCTCAGCTTTATAAATTCATTTTCATGTACATAGGATAGACAATCGTTTGTGTGGCAGACTGATGATTCTGATAGAGCCATCATCCTTTGATTTGGATGATCATCTGTGCAGCAATGATGTACGTTTGATGTCTTTATTTTCCTGAATATATCGCAGCTTAGATGGATGAAACTAGATCTGGGGCCTTCAAAATCATTCAATCTTTTCCCGAAGTACAAGTCGATCCATGTGGAAAAATGTTTTTGAGTCGAACATGGAAAGACATCACCTAATTACCAGCCAATGATGTAAGCTGTTAACAGGTGCGAGAGGAATCACCGATAATGATGATGACCCTCAAGGTATGATAGTACAATTCACGTGGTTTGAAAATGGGACTTGGTGTTGAACACCACACAAAATCTTTCAGTCGAAGGCCATTGATCTAAACCAGTCACCGGAAGTGAGAAACTTGCCATTGAGGCATGCAAGCTTCAAAGTACTGAAAGGGTTGTTCCTAGGTCAACTTCTTGGATAATGAGCTATCGTTGACAAGATGTGACCCATCATAGGAGGGCCTTAATGAATCCCACATCTACGACACAGAATGGAGCAAATGATTTTGTGGAGGTGAAAGCGATCTGATGATACAGGGTTCAGGGTGGTGATCATGAAAGAATGAAGGGTGAAGGTATTGTAGCGGATGAGACACAAGGTGGGTTGGTGAATTCTCTAAGTGACTTCTTTTGAACATATCGGTGACATTGAAGTGGACTGGTAGCATTAACGCAAAAAATGGATGGTACGGTGGACCAATGGTAGTATGACCGGTGAATGGAATAACCCAACCTGACTCAATTTTGGTGATGGAGTGAAAGTGTCATGTTCAAGAGCGACTTACTACCAATAAAGTTTCTTTAAGTTTTCTTCCCAATTTTTCCCCAGTCATTGCTAACCAGTACCTATTTATTTCTTTCAATCTTGAGGAGGATAACATACTCTTTTTCTATAATTTCCTCTTCGGGCAAACCCATCACTATGTTTTAACGAGCCTAGAGACAGTGAAACTCGTTCTTGTCTGCATGGACAAGTTTGTCACTATTGGTTTTAACGAGTTTAACGATAAAGATAACTCAGTCCTTTTTCAATTTTAGAGATTCTAAAAAGGGACAGAAAGGAAACTCCAGTAATCCTTTTTCGTCATATAATCCCTTAAGTCCGAAAAAGTATAAAATGATACGAAAGGGATGAATTTTTGATAAATTTAACTAGCCGAACAAGACAACCGCTCGATCGTTTTGTGTAATGATCCCTCAGGTCCAAAAATATTAAAATCTAGAGGAGGGATAGCACTTCCGATAGCTTTAACGAGCTGGAAAGGCCAATTGCTTGGCAATCTTTTCATATTTTATGAGTCAGATGAAAAGAGCTTAAAGGAGACTCATTTTTTGAGGAAAGAGTGATATTTCCAGGTAGTAGCTGGTTCCAGATAAGGTTTAGAATTTTCCAATCATGGAAGTGTTAATAGGATGGCTAATAGAATCACTCATCGTATTTGTTCCTCAAAAGGGTCAACAATCAAATGGAGGCATATGATCGGCTAAAACAAAGTGGAGGTGATGGTCAAAACATGACCAAGGCTCAAAAGCTAATGATAATGCATTCATAATGGTTATTTACCAGAGATTGGTTCATTTTTTAATGAGCTTAAACTCTGGTAGAACATATGCTCATTGCTTAGGTTTAACTTTTAACGAGCTTGATCTTTTCGTAAAGCTGCACGTGTCAGTGGTATAATAAGATGTCCCATCGATAGGTTCAATTTTTAGGGAGCTTGCACCATTCGAAACATTGCTCTGAATCCTTTATTTATGTAAGCTAGGAATGACCAATCCTACAAGTTTAAAGGGTTAAGAATATACAAACTAAGAAAATAAATGGTCACTTTTCACTTTCATGTGAAAAGGTTTGCATGCCTGTGGGCATAGTGAAGTAGAGTTTCCAGGTTACCTTTCAATTTGTAGACAAAACATTTGTTCTATCAGGAAAGGCATACCTTCTAATGGAGGTATCTTACTCCAGTCTAATCCCATTTTCCTAAACGGACGAGTGTGTCAGACTAGTCATTATCCTCTGCAGAAACCTACTCTATACTCAAAGTCTTTCTTCCGAAGCAGACCAGGGTGCATGCCCCCTGGGTTTCAGTCACAATCACCGAATTACTCATGCTCATCAGGTGGACGGACTGGAGATTGATGAGACATTCCTTACATGAAAAGACCAGTTAGGGATGGCATTTGATTATTAGCCATGTGTGAGCCAAGGAATGAAAGTTGGTCTACGAGCTGGACCACTCTACCTTCATGCAGAAAACACATTACTTGAAAGAGTGAGGAGACAATGACTCCCATGCTATAAATGTAGTCATGCCCAAGGAGTAGATTGTAATATAAAGGTCCTTGGACTACCATTCCATTCAGATAAATGGTTTTCCCTCTCAAAGTTATAGACAAATTTGGAAGGATCCCTAACGGTCTACTGGTTCCTTTGTCGAAGCCTGTCTAATTTCGCATCTCAGGAAGAAGCAATGGCAAACCGATCGCTTTCCAAGCAGTTGAGGAAAGGATACTCACAAAAGTCCCTTCATTTATGATAGTACCAACCATGACCATTCTGTAAGCTTGTACAATGATTTAGAATGGTACATTAGATGGTAGACGGGGTCTGCCTAGTAGATTCCATTCGAAGGAAACAACTAGGTTGCCCGGAGGTGGGACTGAATAAATGGCCGGATATGACTCTGGTGAACTTCCTTCCTACAGTAAAGGAATGGGAAGATTCCCCCCCATGTTCATCAGAGTCTGTGCTTACAAAAATAATTTGAATGGTGTTGTTCTCATTCTCTTCGGTGACTGTATCATCTGAAGATGGACCTTCTGAAGACAAGACTGGGTTGACTGCTGTCTCGACCCGATGACTTTGGTCCGATATGGACTCAGAGGGTTTATCTTCAATGATAGATGCTTCGACCGACCAAAAAGGTGTGTCAGTCAGATTTTCAACTAGCGATGGACTCGGCAAGAGTTTGTTGTACCTAGGAGGAAGTTGTAGTGGTGAAGCAGGACGATTATCCAAGACTCTTTTAGCTTCGTCTAGGAAAGGGCAACAGTGGATGGCATGATCGCCTTCACACAGTCTACAAGGAAATTTATATTTTCCTTTCTGCCCAAAGACTTTGCTTTCACTAGTTGACGGTGTACTCTCAACATGATTGTCAGAGGTTGACGACATCAGATTGTGCAAACAAGGAGACTAATCCCTTAAGATCCGAGGGATGCAAGGACAATCTCAATGATAGTGGTCTCCTTTGCAAATGACACATGGATATTTAGGTTTGGATGGTGCAGTGTGTGAATTTTTGCTAGATGATGCATGGTTGACCCTTTTTGTGTTTGGCTCCTTCTTCTTCTTCTCCTTCTCCTTCCCTTTTTTCTTCTTCTTAGTTACTTGGTTTTTAGCTTTACCAGCTTCACCAAGTGAAGAGGAAGGAGGGGAGGGAGAAAAAATGAAGTAGAAGGTTGGGGGGTAACTCTAGTATCATCTAGTTGCTGATTTGATTGCTCAAGAATCATAGTGCTTTGAACAACAGAGGTCAAGAAGAGCCATACCAGCAAGCCAATTGTTAGTCCTGGAAGGGATAATGTGGCCATATGAGGTGCACCAACATCTCCCCAATAGGAGAAAGGACTAGGATTTCCCCCAAGGGGAAATCCTTGGTTGGTGGACTCCATTTTCTCAACCTAAGACAAACGAGGGAACAGTGAAGTTATTCTCATTAAAATAAA
>APFE030300784.1:95743-127757 GCA_000404065.3 Pinus taeda | reverse complement strand
TGCGCGGTTCTGTCTAATGCGCTACTACTCGAAGGGGTACCCACAGGGGTTACAAGGGAGTCCAATAGACGTGACCACCTCTTGTATTTCCTACGTGCATGCCTCCCCAAATCTGCAGATTTATGTGCTCAACGACAGATCCCGTGGTTTAAAGACGTCGGAACACCTCTCGAGCCAAAAAAAATTTGCTACGAAATGGAGATCCACCAGCCCTGGAAAGTGCTCTGATACCACTTGTTATGCTCTTTAACCTACAAATGATACCCAAATACAGAATATGTGAAGAAAAGAGACCCAAAATAGAAAATATGCGAGGAAAAGATACCCAGAACACAGAATAGCAATGATTTTATTATTCAGAGAGTAATGTTGACTTGCCTCTTCGAGGGGGCAACCTCCAATAGAGTAGAGCTCGATTACAAAATAAGACACAATACTCCTCGCAGGGAGTTTCTATCCTTTATATATGACTCATACGTGCAATACCACGGGCCAATACCGCGTATTACTAATACAATCTATCTAATACTACGACCCATTTGCAACTAACTGTGGTTCCGTAATTAATTGCGGATTAACCACTTACAATTATTAATATGGGCTTTATTGACTCTTGACTATGACGTGGTCCCATTACATAGATAAGGGGGTTAGGGTGGGACCCTAACATTCACCTTCAGCAATGTTGGCTTTGGAGGTGATGTAATCATGTCCAGCACAGCGTAAATTGCTATTGTCGGCTATAGGAGCTGTTGATGTTCAGGACTTGAACCTTATAATTTTCGATCTAGAAAATAGTACACCTCGCTTACCTCATCAAATGTCTTTCTAGATTCCAGTGTTAGTCAAAAACATGCCTTGCTATAGGACTGTGATTGATGAGGGATCCTCAACGTGTATTATGTCGATCCAGTGTTGGAGACTGCTTGGTTCTCCTACACTTAATCAATCCCCGACGATTCTAAAGGCCTTTGATGGCTGTGGGTTCCATCCTTTTGGCATTCTACAGGATTTACCTATAGGGGTTGAAGGCAAAATTGTTAATCTAGATGTGGAGGTGGTTGATGCCCCTCAAGATTACAACCTTCTCTTGGGTCGTAGTTGGTCTTACGCTATGACAGTTGTTGTTTCATCGGTCTTTCGGCTTACAAAGTTCCCTCATAATGGAAAGATCGTAACTATAGACCATCTCACTTACTTTTCATCTGACCCAGCCTCTTCTGAAAGTATTCAGCATGTCGGCAAAACAACTATCCCTTATAAGGATGTTCAAGTAGGACTAGTTAAATATTCTGGTTTACTAGGAACTTTTCCTTTTCCTCCTATCAACGCATCGTCTTCTACTGCAACCATTCATATGATTTCGTCAGACACTATTGTTTATGATGATCCTTGGATTGTACCTTCCGAATCTGAGATAGATTCATTTGGTGATGCTATGCCTTTGAGTCCATATGAAATTGCGTATCAGGTCGTGCAGTCATTTTCCAACCCTTCTTCAACCGAAATTGACTTAATGAATGTGGTCCATGAAGAATCACTTTCAACATCAAACTCAGATTCAACAACGTTTTCCGAACTTGTTCACACTGATGAGCAAATTCGTGAAATATTGTGTCTTGAGGATTTACCATGGGAAGATCTTCATCATAGATCTTCGTTTTTACCTGAGATTGATCGCTTTGAAAATGATTTTTCATCTATTTTCACGATTGATTATGTCAATGAACCTTAGAATCCAATGAAAAATCTTGATTCTGAGTTAAATTTGGAAAACATTTCTTGAACTATTCCTATTGACATTTTGGTTAAGCCCGAAATTGTTGAAAACATTCATATAGGTGCCTCTTGTACGAAAGATGAAATTCAAACATATAAGGCCCTATTTCAAGAATTCCACAACCTGTTTGCCTGGTCATATGAGGAAATGCCAGGAATTGACCCAGCAATTGTTGTTCATGAAATCAAAACTTACCCGGATGCTAAACCCGTCCGGCAACGTTTGCGTCAGATCCACCCACAAAAAGCTGCTGCCATTAAAGAAGAAGTTGAAAAATTACTTAAAGTAGGTTTCATTTATCCAATTCCGTTAATGGATTGGGTAGCGAATATTGTTCCCATTAACAAAAAGCAAGGAACAATAAGAATATGTATCGATTATAGGGATATTAATCGAGCCTGTCCAAAAGACAATTACCCAACTCCCTATATCGATCAAATCATTGATGATTATGCCGACAGTGAAATATTCTCCTTCATGGATGGTTTTTCCAGATACAATCAAATAAATATTCTACCTGTTGATCAACCAAAAACGACTTTCATCTATCCATGGGGGACATTTGCTTATTGCAAATTACCTTTTGGGCTCAAAAACTCCGGGGCAACTTTTCAAAGGGTCATTTCTTACGCGTTTCACGACATCAAGCACATTGTGCAACCCTATCTCGATGATTTACCTGCTCATTCATTACATCGAGCTGATCATCTCATCCATTTACGAGCAATCTTTATGAGGTGTAGGCATTATCGAATTAGGTTGAATC
The DNA here is from genome assembly GCA_000404065.3 of Pinus taeda. Lineage (NCBI taxonomy): Eukaryota > Viridiplantae > Streptophyta > Pinopsida > Pinales > Pinaceae > Pinus > Pinus taeda. The sequence goes on along the minus strand of APFE030300784.1, from coordinate 125,211 downwards.
CACACAAGTGTGTTTTCTGTATAGAAACGGGTCAGTTACTGGGGTTTGTTGTTTCGAAAGCCGACATTCACGTCGATCCCTCGAAGGTTGAAGCTATTGTCAAATTTCCTCCTCCTTCGAGTCTTCGCTAACTCCAAAGTTTGCAAGAAAAATAAATTTTTTTACGACGATTCATTCCTAACTATGCCGAGATCACAAAGGGTTTTACCTGGTTGTTGAAACAGAATACTCCATTCTTTTGGGAAGAGATAGCTGACAAATATTTTGATGCACTAAAACACGCGTTGACCCATGCACCGTTATTACATCCTCCCAACTACAACCAGGACTACTTCTTATATCTCATTGCCTCGCATTCCACCATTGGAATGGTGTTAGTTCAGGAAGATGAATTCGGTAGTGAACATGTGATATATTACCTTAGTCGAACCTTAAATCCCACTGAGCTAAAATATTCACATGTGGAGAAATTGGCTCTGGCAGCTGTTCAAGCTGTCCAGCATTTTCATCATTACATTTTACTACGAAAGACTGCAGTAATTTATGAATGCAACCCTATGATCTATATTTTGACCAAAAAATTGCTAGGGGACAAGTACTCCAAATGGATTGTGATCCTGTAGGAGTTTGAAAAGTCTAAGTCAAAGAAATATTTAGCTTTTGCGGAGTTAATGTGTGACTTCCCGCGTGCTGACTTTGAAACTGTGGCGGAGGAGCCCATTACGAACGAATCCTTGTTCCTAGTGAGCACTTTAGATCCATGGTATGGAGATATCATCGTTTATCTCCAAACCCAATCCTTTCGGCCGGAAATTTCAAGATCAAAGCGTCGAAAAATACGATTCCAGTCCCAACAATTCAAAATTATTGGAGATACACTTTATCATCGTGAGGTGGACTCTTTTTTCTGACGTTGTTTAACTCATGAAGAGGCTGAAAGCGTTCTAAATGACTGTCACTCTGGAGTGTGTGGTGGTCATATGTCTGGGCTTGCCACAGCCCAAAAGATATTTTTCGTTGGTTATTTCGGGTCGTCTTTGTTTAAAGATTGTATTAACGCGGTCCGAAAATGCCACAACTGCCAAATTTTTTATCAAAATATGCGCGCTCCACTTGCTCCTCTCCACCCTATAATTGTCGTCGATCCTTTTGCAAAATGGGGTATCAATTTTATTACATGTAACCCTCACTTGGCCGGGGGGCATGCGTATATCATCCCTGCGGTAGATTATTTTACCAAGTGGGCCGAGGCGATGCCTACATTTAAAGCAGACGGAAAAACTTCTGCGATTTTCGTGTTCAATCATATAATTTCTAGGTTTGGTGTTCCACACGCGATTATCACTGATCATGGGCGTCATTTTCGAAACATTATGATGACTGAACTTATAGACCAACTTGGCCTACGTCACGATAGTTCAACTCCATATTATCCACAGGCTAATGCTCTGGTTGAAGCCATCAACAAAGTTCTAGTCATCATGATCCGACGAATCATTGGGATTCATAGGTCGAATTGGCATAACATGCTATTTTTAGCGCTTTGGGCGTATCGAACCTCAGTAAAAACGTCAACCGGTTTCACTCATTTCTAACTAGTTTATAGTTTGGAAGTTGTGTTACCCATTGAATGCGAAATCCCGTCATTGCAAATGGCCATAGAATTACTTCCAGCCACTTCCGAAGAGGAAAAACGTTTGTTGTATTTGGCTCAGCTAGATGAGAATCGACGTGATGTTGCTTTAGCAATTGAAACTCATGCCAAACGTATTAAAGCTCAGTATGATCGAAATGTTACCCCTCGTAATTTTTCGGAAGGAGACCTAGTCTTATTATACGATCAAGGAAATGATAAATTAGGCACTGAAAAATTAGTACCCATGTGGCATGGTCCTTATGTTGTTAATCGAAAGCTGGCAAAAGGGGCCTATGAATTGGTAGACTTTGACGGGGTCTCTTTAGGTAAACCCAGAAATGGTCTTTACCTGAAGAGATATTATGCTTAAATCTTGGTGTGGAGATTTTTAGTTAGGTTAGTTTTCTTTCTAGCTGGTGTGTTTTAGATTAAAAAGTGTGCTTAGCTTAGAGAGTGTTTTTTGTCATTATTCCTGCTTATCTTGATTTTACTCTTGATATTGCAGATGTCGACGTCTCTCCAAACATACATTGGTTTTGCTGATGGTGCTTTTCGTAATACACAGAATATTTATTCCGCAACATGGGTTATCTATTCGCCCTCTGATGAGTTGGTATCTATGCATGGGGTAAGCCTCGGTTAAACAACGAACAACATTGCAGAGTATAGTGCAGTGATTGAATTATTATCTGAATCCATCTCATTCGGGATTCAGAGTTTGATAGTGAGGTTAGATTTTGAACTCATTGTATTACAACTTAATAGAGTATATGCCATTAGAAATCCAGTGTTATTGAGATTATTTTTGAGAGTTCGTTTCTTGGAACGTGAATTTGACTATATTGAATATCAGCATATTCCATGATATTTAAATACATTAGCAGATGCAATTGCTTCTCGAATGTTAAGTAGACATTTGCAATAATCATACAAGTAAATTTAAAAACATCCCATAACATGTTGTACAAGATAAGCCGGTAATATTGATATAGTATAGCATAGAAGTGTGTCAAATATATACATCGTCTTCGATCATAGGCTGAAAAACACCTTATGATCAGCAAAAATGATAGTACAAAAAGCAAAAAATGCCATATGAGTCTACAACAGGCAATCATCCTATCACTGGTGATGATCACGATAAGAAACCATTGTATGGGCTACCCTACAAAGGAACCTCTTGAAAGGTCCTGGGACCCCAATCACATAGCGTTGTAGCCTAAGAGGAATGTCATCTATGCCGGTCTCCGGAATGTCTGTTGTCAAATGCTCTAGATGACTCTCCAATTCGGCCAAGGTCTTTGTAGATTCGTCTTGTGTGGCTGGTGCTGCTGCAACTGGTTGTTTCCTCTCATATGGCCAGAGTATGGCTGGTCGTCGTGGACCTAGATCTACATTTGAAATTTTTACTATCAATTTTGGGACAAAATAAAAACAAAAAAAAAAATTAAATTCGAAAATGTTGAAAATAATTTTACTTGAGTCATCCCATTGCTCTCCTAGTGGAAGAGCCATGTCTGGGTCACCACGATAATCTACCCCAGCATAAGGGAAATCTTGAATAGCAAATACTTGGTTCTCTAACCAATGAAAATACTCAGGAGTAAATCAGACGACTTCTGTTCCCTCAAGATGACGGGCCATAACTGCAACCCATCGCATCAGTTTGGGCTCTCGAGGAAGTCCAGCTCCAACGATAAGATGCTGTGGGACCAACATTGGGACCCTCTCTAGACCAAAGCTCACAGCTAAAGCACCATATCCAAAGGTATTCAGTTGTCCATTCTTTGCTCTAGTCAGTTGGCATTTTATATTAGCCAACACAACCTCGCACCAGTTGAAGATGGTGCCTTGAAAGCAGTCTACTGCCATCCGCATCTGGGATCCAGTGGCTATATGTAGTGCTGCGCTTCCGCAGAGCCTGGTAACAATAAACACAATCAATTTCAATTCAGGAAGGGATATGGTTTTGATATCTATCCCTTTTTCTCTAGTTCGGTCATTGCAGAACTCTAGCCGGAGGCTATCGACAGACTAGCCACCTGGCCTAGTCCCGAATAGAGTCAAATGTTCACCTCTCTTAGGCAAACTAGTCAAAAAGTAACTGTCTTCCGACTCCATTTCGAGCTAGAGGACACCTATAAAGAAGCACTGGTTCTGTATGCTCCACCTGTCTACCAGCTACTGCAAAAAGTCCACCTGTGCCCTCATGCCAGGTATGGCCCAGAATTTGTATAAAACGCATGCCTTCAATGCATCGATCGAAGGTTGATGATTAATCGCGGTGAGATCCACATCCTCGTGATCACATTCCCGCCAATCAAGCATGATGTATACCCTACATTCAATAAAAAGGCGGATTAGAATATCTAAAATCAAAATTTTTGGGTGAAATTTGAAAAATTTAGGTTTAAAAACCTTTGCTGTGGGGACCGCACCCTCTTTGTTAGAGATAGTGCGTGGGTCCGCACTCTACCTTCACGGTAGGTGCGGACCCCTGACTTTTTTCCTTTTATGAAAAAGTCGGGGTCCGCAGGTTACCTACGCTATGCCTGCGGACCCTCGCACGTGGGTTTTTAACCTAAAAATTCCTTAAAAAACAAAATCAAAGCCTAAAAACAATTTTGAAACGAATGAAATGAAAGAGTATGATGATGTGGATTACCTGGAGGAGACGACGTTCGATTCCAACGGACAGATTTTCCGCAATATTCACGGGAAGTTTCTGACTAAAAGCTCTCTTTTCTCACTCTGAAGTTAAACGGTAAAAATGAATTTACAAAAGCCCTTTTTATAAGATTTTTTGAATAAATGAGTCTTAATTTGTTTCTTTTTCACTTTAAAGAGGTAACTTTTGAAGCATTTTTATCTATTTCAAACACGTATGAGTAATGTTTGAGTTTTTGTGCAGGATAACGGATTTTTCAGGCAAAATTGATCATTTTTGACGAAAAACATTAGAGTCACCTTTAAGCTCTTTTCTGACTCCTAAAATATGAAAATATTGCCGATTTTTTCTTTTTAAGCTCGTTAAAACGAAACTAAAAAGATGCTCCACTTACAGCCCTTTTCTGACCGTAAAAAACATGAAAAGATTGTCAGATTTTTGTCGTTTCAAATTCAACATTGGTCATAAAACGACGTGTCATTGATCGCTTTTTTACTTTTTCGGATTAGAGGCACTAATTATGAAAATTACTCCTTGGTCGTAATGATCAAGCAGTTCTCTCAAGTATTATTTTATACTTTTTCGGGCTTGGGAGACACAAATTTATGAAAAAGGACAACCATGGAGTTTTCTTAAGTTTTTTCAGACTCTCTAAAATTGAAAAATGCTGAGTTTCTCCTATATTGAACTCGTTAAAATTTAACAGTAAAGGACCTGTTCAATGACAAACAGGAACGGACCACTCCTTCTCAGGGTTCGAATTTAAACTAAGTTGAACTCATCCGAAGGATGAGCTTATAATCAAGCAAATGTTATCCTACTTAAGCTTGTCAAAAATAAAGAGGTACCTGCCAGAAATGGTGGGGGAAAAGAGAGAAAGATGAGGCTGTTTGTCATGCTTTGTAACCACTCTTGAACACGACACTTTTTATTCACCTGGGTTGGGAAATCCTTTTCGTAACCGTTGATCAACCCATATTGAAAGTCTTCAGACGGTGTCTGAGTATTAACTTTGGGTCAATTGTCACCAAACCATCTGTTGTGTCATTATGTGTTCAAGAGGTCAGTGCAAATAAACCATTCATCTGCAAAATATCTGTCATCCATCTTGACCATCCCTGAGTCAGTCCTTGCAACTATATTTCTTCAAACTTGATCTATGATTTCGTGTTGTGGGCTTGTCTACGACAGATCACTTTCTATCGACTTCAGCTCATTATCTAGAAAGATGATCTAGAAATCGTCAGTACCTTGGGATCTGCATGCCTCAATGGTAGGTTTCTCGCCTTCGACGATAGGTTGCATCATTGACCTTTGATCAAAGGATTCCGTGATATGCTCGAAATCAACATATCTATTCACATTTCATGGATTGTACTGAGTACTTTGAGAGCCATTGACATTACTGGTGGTCTCTCACACTTGTTAATAGTTTACATCATTGATGGGTAATCAAGTGGTTTCTACCATGTTCGACTTCAACACATTCATTCACATGGATAGAATCGTACTATTTCGGGAAGTAGAAATCAAGATCCTGGATCTAGTTTCCACCATCCAAGCTGCAAGGAATTTTGTATTCATTATACAGTGGACTATTCATAAACAGATGGCTGCGTCCATACTGTGTCTACATGTGTCTATACTTGTGATGCATTACAAAATCATTCCTATATCAGAGCAGTAGTTAGTTTTCTAGTCAGTTTTTTGATCTGAGTATGGGAATGCCTACCTCAGCGATGATATGATCTCATATATATATATTGTATTTAATGTTTTTACAGGTTCCAACCGGGCTCTCCACAAGATGATCCTCGAAATGATAAAGTACTTCACTCTTCTTAGATGATAAATGAAATCCTCATCTACTATAGACTTCGCACTTTAGGGGGCAATCTGTTACACAAAATATTGTCACCATGACTATTTGTAGTTAGTATGGGTCTATCATCATTCATATTGTCCTCCTTAGCAAGTATCAAACCTAAGCTCTTCATGTCAAGCTTTAAAAATGAGAGAAAGACTTTTAAAATCAATAAAGCTTTGGTTCCGCACTTTCTCTTATTGTTACTTGCGGTTCCGCACCTCTTGTTCATGTTACCTGCGGACTTGCCCGCTCTGTCTCTAAAGGAGTGGATGCGAACCCCTATGAAAGTCAAAAAGGCGCAAATTTATTCTTAAAAACTCACTTTGGATTAATTATGGATGATTCTAGAAGGAATTTTGACGTGGATGGTTTGCTCCTAAGTGGTTCATGCATCCCAAAACTAAATGAGCTAATCCCTTGATGAGAGGAGCTTATCCCTTTGAAGGTGGACCTAGTAACTTCCCTCCACTGCACTATAAATTAAGGCATTGGGCTTGTTGCTAGGGAGGTTAGAAGCTAAACATTTTTTAGGGTAAATGTTGTTGGAATTGAGAATTCCTAGTTAAGCTTGAGAGGAGAGATTACATACCTTTTAGCTTCATTCGGAAGAGAGTGAAACTTGTCAAAGTAGAGGAGACTTCTTGCTGGACCCTGGGAGGAGCTTGTACAACATCAAGGCACAGGTTGTAAAGTTCTTCTTTGATTAAAGTTAATACAATCAGATTAATTTTTCTCAACAAATTGTCTTATATGGTTTGTTTCATGAATTCCTTGATCATTATGATAAATATGCTTTGTTATATTGGCTTTTTAGGTGCTATTTAATGTGTGTGCTTGTTTGTGTTTGCGGATTCTTCACAAGGGAGCTCATTTGGATCAACGGAGCATGGCTTCCACAAACTTTCATTGGACCCGAGGTAGGCCTAAAACACTTGTTTGCCTTTATTTATTAATTGCATATTTAGATAAAGATAGAATTTGTTTGGTTTGCTTGTCGCTAGATATCATTAGATACTAGGGAGGTCGGTCTTGTCTGCAAGAACGACTTATCCGACCGACAAGGAATGATGACATGACTAATTCATGGATGAAAGTGATGGATGGTTCATGCCCTATGAGGAAGTCCCCAAAAGATGAAGACTCTGAGGCAAAGAAAATTCATGACATCAAAGGAAGGAGTTCTTTTAGTAGCTAGTTGTCCCATCATCTCCAGCTACAGGTCCTTGATTAAGACGGAGCTTGGAAACAAGTTTCCTACTTGGAAGAAACTTGGAAATTCCTATGCCAAGAGGGAGCCTAGGTACATTCCTTCTATAGGAATGACTACATTCTTTTCATAGAATAGTTATGTTCTCCCTAATTGAGAGCGAGAGATAGACACATTATTCTTGTCTTCACTTGGAAAGACAACATTGAGGATTGGGTAATAATTTGGCATGTGATACTCTTTGAGGAAGAGATAGGGCATCCAAGATAAGAGGAGTCGTTGAGGACCGATATTCTTCGAGCGTTGGGGAGTCCAAGATAAGGATAGTCCTCATGCAGCACAACTTGAGAACCTGGGTGGGGTATGTTCCAGGAGAGACAATGATGAGAATGTGTATAAATCATTGGTCTCGCCAACATTGACCTCAGATCTTGTGGAGAGATAGAGTTGTTAGTCAAGGCCTTGCTATATAACAATGCCAGTTGATATGATGCTAAACAAATGGGCTACCAATCCGATTCTTCTTATGAGAAATTCCCCTGGTTGAGAATGTGTTGATGGTGCTGGACTTGCCAACATGTCGAGGGATTTCCCCGGTAAGAAGTCTCAATTAGACCTTAGACCATTGGGTGTAGGAGTCCCAATAGTGGGTCATACAGTAATGCCTTGACCGTGTTTTCGCACAAAGGCAAGTAAGATGTCTCTATTGGTGGCAAGGGTGTGACAGACGCAGTAAGCCAAGGACGGTGCATGAGAGGTTCTAACACACAGGGGTTGAGATGAGTGCGCCCCTTGGAAACCTATGATAGCACAGAGTTAAGAAGGGAACACACGAGTGAAGATGCATCACAACATGGAAGGCAAGTTTTCTAGCAATCCAAAGTGATGGTTAAACCAACAACACATTTCAGAAAGATTCATACATACATACACAGAAATAACTATACATGCATGCGTAAGCAAACATATACATATATCATTTAGAGTAAAAAGATAGCTGAAATACAATACAACATATGCATGAAACATGCTGGCTCTTGTTATATTAAGAAGTGTAAGTTCTAGTCATACAATACATCCATGTCAGACCACTAGTTCCAATAGCGGAACGTTACAGCCACAATCACCTGCTCTATCTAAGATAGACCTATAGGAAGCTTGGCTGACCAAATGCCTATTTATAGCAAAGGGTGGGGTGGCCCTTGACATTCCACTTTGTGACAGTTCATCTACCCTTATGACTCTTCATCTACTCTATGACTGTTACATCCAACTATCGACACTTGAACTTGAAAAGATGTTATATTACAATGCACATGTACCCATGTGAGACAAAACGACTTGAGCAAGCCATGCAAGACATCACTAACACTCGGACCGTTGTGGTGAGACCAGCTCTTTGACATCCTTGTGATGGTTGATGGTGGTGAATTGATGCCAAGCTTGTTCGCTCGTGATGGTGTTTGTGCACTCAATGGTGACATCTTGCTGAAGCGAACTCTTGCCTTCGCTGCATCTGGGTACAATGATATGGCTCCTCCATCCAACTCGTCTGATAGCATGCACATTGTCATCTTGGGTGCGACTGGACCAACAACATGTTGATGCATGGTGTCTGCGATAATCTCCAAGCATGTGCTGGTGGTAATGGGCATCAACTTGTCAAAATACATGTTCAGCTCTAGTTGGACTTGCTTCTTGTCTTCGCCTCGGTGAGTGTGCCAAATGGGTGGGATCGCATGCATGCGCACAATGACATGCAGGCTGTTAAATTCCCTTGCATGCGATCAACAACACTACTCACCTTGTCTGCTCGATGTCAGCTGCTCGAACGGATCCATAAATTGTATGGGCGCATTTTCATCCATCTGTGCATGTTGCACCCCCTGTTGTACCTGTTCTTGCTGCAATTCATTTTCTCATCTACGCATCTCCTATTATTCCTTGAGTTGCTGCTTTTGCACATGCAACTCCTCTATTTTGTTCTCTGCCTTCGTGCGATTTTCATGTTGCACCGTCACCTTATAGCTTGAGTCTCCAAAGTTGCTTTCATCACGAGTGGATCCGCTTGAGCTTGCAACTTTGTTTTGCCTCTGTGTTGTCAACAACCTTTCTCTTGCGTCGTTACATCCGGTATGTTGCCTTCAGTTGTTTTTGATGGTGTTGTTTGTTGCGATGCTGCAGCTGTCATATCTTGATGTCCTTGTCTATGAACAACTTGATGTCTTCATGGGTAGGCAAGTTGATAGACACTTGATCGACTGCATCCCCAAGTGTGCTCTAAATGATGTCTTTGACTCTGCTCTTCTGAAAGTTGTTGTACTTATGTTGCTGAGAGATAGATGAACACTTGTGATGCTTGGAGACATAGCAACACTCTTGGTAAGCAATTTGCCAATCGAAAACCAAAATAAACTTGAGAACTGACTTGCAACATACTTGTGTGACTGATCATGAAGGTTGCGTAATTTATGCCGGGAGGTCGGGAGACTAGCTGGAAAAACTGCGCAAGGCACAGTCCAGGCTATCAGTAGGCTGACTGACTACTAGAACTATGCAATGCACAGTCCAGTCTTCTCTGTTGTTGACTGAAACTGTGCAATACGCAATTTCAGTTAGCAGTGACATGTAACCAGCGAACTGGATTGCGTAGTTTCTGGGGCCAACAGGACACTGCCTCCAAGAATTGTGCAATGCATGCCTGGAGGCTTGTGCCTAGCTAGACTTGCGCAATTTTTGGAGGGAAGGCAGAGTCTTCGATTTCAGAAATGCGCAGTGCTAGCCGGGAAAGGCACAGTTCGGGCCAAGGCAGCCCAATCCGGTCGAGGGGCCACTAAAAACATGAGAACTGTGAATGCATGATGAGATGAGTGCAAAAAAGAGTGAATGATCATTCATGCAAACAACAAGCGCAGGATTCAGAAAATGGGAAGGCATGCATGTGTGTGAAGCGAGTCGCAGTAATGGCGACTGTCCATGCAAAACAGTGTCATGCATGCGACAGTAGTGAGATGCGAACAAAAATTGAAATTGTGCTTCTACAAGCTAACATGCATCAAAACTACAACAAGCGCTCACTAAAATCAAGTAGACAACAATTAAACAAAGAAAACACAAAATGCACGCAATGCATGGCTGGAGGCTTGTGCTTGGCTAGACTTGTGCAATTTATGGAGGGAAGGCATAGTCTTTGATTTCAGAAATGTGCAGTGCTAGTCGGGCAAGGCACGATCCGGGCCAACGTAGCCCAATCCGGCTGATGGGCGACTGAAAAAATGAGAAGTGTGAATGCATGATGAGATCAGTGCAAACAAGAGTGAATGATCATTCATGCAAACAATAAGCGCATGATTTAGAATATGGGAAAGCATGCATGTGCGTGAAGCGAGTCACCGCAACGACGATCGTCCCTGCAAAACAGTGTCATGCATGCGACAATGGTGAGATGCGAACAAAAACTGAAATTGTGCTTCTACAAGCTAACATGCATCAAAATGACAACAAGCACTCATTGAAATCAAGCAAAGAACAATCACCCAAAGCGAAACACAAAAAGCAATAGAAATGCAACACAAGACATGGAAGGCGGGCTTACCCCCAAAACAACTGAGATGAATGTGCCGACGACTCATAAATGCAGTGTTGGATGTCGGAGTTGCAAGTTTGATGTGAGGAATGAGCTCTACAACATTCGGTTCGCAAGTTTTGATAAAATCGAAAATGTGACATGCATGCCACAAATCTAGGAAGAGAGACACTCAATGGGAGGTTTATGAAATGATCCTTGCATACAACCTCCAGCTGCTAAAATTAGATCTCTAAATCAAGGGATGCCTTTGCATGTTGCCTTGGGAGAAGCAGCCCATGCATGCAAATCAATTTTTCTCGGTCCCAGAGTGAACCGGTCAACTCAACTGCACATGCAACAGTCTGCTCAGCTGGGGGGAAAAATGCACACTTCTGGGAGGGAGCTGGGTTGGCTGCCCAGAGAGATTGCACAATTTTTGGGCAAAGCAGCTCTCTGCAGCCCATAATTGCGCAATTTCTGGGTTGAGCAACCCTGTTGGGAGGAATTGTGCAATTTTCTCAGTGAACAGTGACAGGAAGATTTGCGCAATTCTGGAGCCCATCAGGCTGCCAGATAGAATTGCACAATTTCAAGAGGGAAGGTTGGTTCCTCTCCATAACTGTGTAATTTCTTGAGGGAGTTGCTCAACCTGCAGCTAGACCAAGGGCAGAGAAATAACCTATGAGGGGGATGCAACAAGCTCTCATGGACAGGCTATCATTCTGCAAGAAAAACACTGAAGCTTGTGTACTTGACAAGGCTAGACATGCTGCTATGAAAGGTTGCTAGGGAGGCTCCAAAACGAAGCTAAAGCAAAATTTTGGAGGGCGGTTGTAGCCATTACAACAGAATGACCAAGCACCATTATGAATACCTCCCTAGTTAAGAGGGACTATCGAAAAGTGTAACTAGGTTCAGTCTTCATAATGACATGTAATTGTCAATTTTATGTAAGAGATGTAAAGAAGAAAAATAAAATTATTTTAATGCTTGTGTCACAAAAGTCTAAAGAGTCATAGTCATGTAATGAAGACATGTTACACATTGTAAAGAGTCACACTTGTCTATGTAAAGTCATCCTCCAAGACCTTGTCACTAGGCATCTTCAAGTCGGCCTAGAACAAAGGGAGAAATATAGAAGAGGATGTCGACCCTCCTCCAAGTGATCACGTCGACCTAAGGGACATGGGCAAACATGTATATATAGTAGTTCTTGGCCTCATTTGAAGGCAAGCAGTTCAGTGAAGCAAGTCTCCAAAAGGAAGTGCGCATTACATCTTAGAAGAAGCCTCCAAGCTAGCGAGAAACAAATGAAGATAACAAAGGAGAGGGTCATCTTTAGAGGACTATTTTTGGGCCAGATTACCCTCACATGTGTGAGGAAAAGCAAGTCTGAAGTTAGCAAGGATAGACCACAGTTTTCATGGATTTAGTTTGGGAAAGGACTTCGCTCAAGAAGGCCGAGTAAGGAAGTGAAAGTAGTCTCCCTCTTAAGGAGACTAATCAAGGAGAGAAAGCCTTCTAGGGTTTCTATGATAGGGTCGCAGACATACAAGAAGAGACCGAGATTCTCAAAGGAACCGAGAAAGAGGAGGAAAAATAAAAAAAGTGTGCATTACATCTTAGAAGAAGCCTCCAAGCTAGCGAGAAACGAAGGAAGATAACAAAGGAGAGGGTCATCTTTAGAGGACTATTTTTGGGCCAGATTACGCTCACATGTGCGAGAAAGAGCAAGTCTGAAGTTAGCAAGGATTGACCACAGTTTGCATTGATCTCTCAAGAAGGCCGAGTAAGGAAGTGAAAGTAGTCTCCCTCTTAAGGAGACTAATCAAGGAGCGAAAGTCTTGTAGGGTTTCTATGATAGGGTTGCAGACCTATAAGAAGAGACCGAGATTCTCAAAGGAATTGAGAAAGAGAAGAGGAAGAATAATTTTGGAGAGGAGGCTAGTGACTTGGTCTTGGGAGGACTCTATTCTAAAGGGTCTTTGTCATGGTATTAGTATTCGTCAATTAAAGATCTATAAGAAGAATTTCGTTTGGGTTTTCCTCTAAAATAGTGAGAGGTTTTGGCCCTGGCTAACAAGCGTGTCTCTAGTCCCTTTATTGTTCATAATTTGGTAATTGTCTTGATGAAAAGAACACAATAATAACTCAAGTAGAGAAGATAGCAATCAAGTAGTAAAAAGACAATCACAAGCAATTATCATAAGTAGAGGAATCACCTAACTATTGATGCCCTAGATTTCTCAACAGTTGGAAAAATCAGTGAACTCATTAAAGGTGTATTCATATTCGTTTTCTATCCTCAACACCTCCGTTGTGGTCAAATTTTCCTAGAATCTCGCAGGGCTTTTTTGGAATCACAAATTTGAGTTGTGGACTCTCCATATTCTAAGTGCCTTAGGGTTTTTCAAGGTGATGAATACATATATGTTGTCAAAAACACATTTTAAATACAAAAGATCATAATTTGACCAAAAATTGTTTCACCAAATTCAAACCAAAAACTCCAAAATGTATAATAGTGTGAAACACATAACAAATCTAGATCTAAAGCTTTGTAGGTCCATTACCAGTGTAGTTATAATATTCCAACATGTCCGCTTAATCATGTTGCCAAGCATTTACAATAAAGTTCCTTAATATTTATCTTCTTATCCAATCTTCTATTTACTAATTTGTTGTCTTGGTCTTGATTTGAGTCATGTTCTCATCTTTAGTTCTTCATTCTTGGGATTGCTTGCTCCTTCCTTTTGTACCTACAGAAATTTGATCATTGATGTCCATGTAAAGGAAATCCATTTATTGAGATACATGGGTGGAAATCATTGTACTCACCAGTTCTTAGGAAAATATTTTCATTTTCATGTTAGATTCCTCATCCATGACTTGTTCTCAACTATCACACATTCTGAAATTGCTTCACACATTTTCCCCTTAATAGAATATTGAACATCTCCAAAAACATTGGGTCAACATACGAGTACCTGCAACCGTGGTACCACTCCAAGTGGTTCATTCCAAAAATTGATTCTACATGTTCTCCATGCATGAGAGGGAGGACTCCATGTGTTACAAAATGTATGCTTAAATAACTTGCCTAACACTAGGCATTACAAATTGTACCAAAACATCGGGGTGTAAGGGACAATCGATAATGCATCCCTTCAACCATTATATCCTTTGAATTCAAGTAAAACAAGTACTTGAGTGTTGTACAACGACATCGAGATTAGCTTTATTATGTGCCCAAAACACAAGCCAATCAAAGAAACTATGTTTACTTAATAGGGTTATCACCTAATGTCGATCTTGTTTACAAGAACTCATTCCATTCATCTTCTATTCTAACTTTATAAATGTTAGATATAAGTACAATTTAGATATTTAAACTTCAATTATCTACAATGGATTTTAGCCAAATGGGCAACTCTAGCAATCAAATAAATCACTGTACAAAATGTATGCTTAAATAACCTGCATAAGGTCAACCTTTATAATCTGGTCCAAACACTTAAGGATGTTATGTACAATTAATGATGCAGCACCTGCAACGTTACATCATTTCAGTTAAGGTACAACAAGTATTTGAATGTTGTGCAACATCAAGGTTAGCCTCATCATGTGCCAAAAACATGAGCCAGTAGAAAAACTATGATTGCTTACTAGGGTTATCGCTTATTGTTAATTTAGTCTGCTAGAGGTCATGCCATTTAGCTTTTGTACTAACTCTACAACCTTAGATATAAATAAGGTATAGATATTTATACTTCCAATATCACTGTATTTTAGCTAAATGGGAAACTCTAACAATAAAATAAGAAATATTGAATTATGACATCCAGAATAAAGTGAGTCGACACTCATTTCTCACACTTACAAATATGATATGTATTTAAGTATATCTAAATACAAGCTTTTGCAACAAATTTATGATCTTAGCAACACCTACAAAACACAATAGTTGCAACTTTCTTCTAATATTTGTAGCGTGGACAATTTGCAACCAGCAACAATATATTCCTCCTACACAAAAATAGTAGTCCAAAACATTCTCCATCTTACAACTTTCACAATCTCTCTCTCTCAAAGCAACATATGCTTTGATATCGATTGTTAGGAATAAAAAATGATGTGAGATGGAAATAAGTAACCAATAACCAAAAAACAACTACATGGATGAGTTGTCACTCATCTCAACTTCATGGTATATCCTTGGCCACTTCGGCTGAGCTCGACCACTTCGACTAAGCCTGACCACTTAGAGAAATATTTGTTGGTTGATAGGAAAGAGGTTTTCATATACAACATTTGATCATAATTTGGTTTAAGCCACCAAAATATGACCCTTTTTTTTAATGGTAGTTACACAAGTCATTCTAAATTCTAGAAAATCAATAAGTACAGTTTTTTCTAGAAGTTGAAAAGGTCTCTTTAAAGATAAATCCTTTTTCATTTGACTCATTTGTGATCAATGACCTTTATTGACACTTCTTATAGGGGTAAGGCTTAGATAATTTATTTGTAGGTTGATTATATTCTTAAAACACATGTTTTATTTCTATATTCTCAAAGGTGTTTTTCATTGATCTTCACCATGGCTGATAGGAACAATAGAATTTTCAAAGTGGTCTTTCCATTTGTTGATTCAATGAAAATTTTTTAGAATCAAATAATTTCCGATTTACTAATTCCCTATATGGTTTTGTTTATTTACTATATATTATAATATGTCATTACAAAACTAAAAAGGATTATGTCTATTTGACTTCTATAGGGTCACTAGTTATAGTCAAGAACTATAAATTAAGCATATGCTTGTTACACCTCATTGGTGTGAGAAAGGGTTTTCATTGTTTTCCTTACCTAGTGTTTTGGAGAGCTAGGGGATTGAAATAGTGTGGTGATAATCCTTTGATGTACAAGAACTTCGTCTTTATGCATATTAATGAATATTTTAAACATCCACTACTTGTTTAAATTGTAGATTTGGTTGTTAACCATTTATATTCTTCATGGTGCATAATTTCCAATCATATATGTTTTGCCAATTTAACATGTGTTAAGGTTAGATATGCTAAGTGATTTAATATTATAATTAAACAACAAAAGGAAAGTTTTGTTGATGTTATTACAAGTTCCATTAACGTTTTTAGATATGTTATATGCATGATAAGATTGCCCTAGAGGGATGAAAGTCATTGGAACACATCAATGTCTTATCTCCTGAATTCCCTAGTCAATTAGGGGGGTTAAGGAATGGAATCTTGTCTATTGTCAACAATGTTTTGTTTCTATTTCATAACAACCCTAAAGGATGAAAATTATTAGGGTTACTATTTAGGAAACCTCTTGTTTGAGAAGCGAAATTTCTGTTTTGCATTAAAACATTTGAATACACAAATTTTCTCATTATAGGTCAAATTAATGATGGAAAATTACATCACTCTAAGATCAAAAAAAGAGTGATTTGATCCTCCCTCTCGATCCTCGCTTCCTTGGAAATTTGACCAAACACTGTTTCACCAAATTCCAAGCAAAAACTCGAAAATGTATAATAGTTAGATTTGTTGATTCGTTGTTGTCTTTGTCTTGATTTGAGTTGGCATGTTCTCATCTTTAGTGGCTTGCTTTCTCCTTCCTTTTGTACCTACAAAAATCTTATCACTGATGTCCATATAAGAGGAAATCCATCTATTGAGATACATGGGTGGCAATCATTGTGCTCACCAGTTCTTAGGAAAATATTTTCATTTGCATGTTAGATTCCTCAGCGATGACTTGGTCTCAACTATCACACATTCTGAGATTGATTCACACATTTTCCCCTTAATAGAATATTTAACATCTCCAACAACATTGACTCAATATGCGAGTACGTGCGATAATGGTACCATCCAAGTGGTTCATTCCAAAAATTGATCCTGCATGCTCTCCATGCATGAGGGGGAGGACTCCATGTGTTACAAAATGTATGCTTAAATAACCCGCCTAAGGCTAGGCGTTACAAATTGGACCAAAAACTCAGGGTGTCAAGTACAACCGATCATGCATCCCTTCCAACATTATATCATTTCAATTCAAGTACAACAATTATTTGAGTGTTGTACAACAACATCAAGATTAGCTTCATCATGTGCCCAAAACACGAGCCAGTAAAAGAAACAATGTTTACTTACTAGGGTTATCACCTAATGCCGATCTTGTTTGCGAGAACTCATTCCATTCATCTTCTATTCTAACTTTATAACATTAGATATAAGTACAATTTAGATATTTAAACTTCCATTATCTACACTGGGTTCTAGCCAAATGGGGAACTCTAACAATCAAATAAATGAATGTACAAAATGTATGCTTAAAATAATTGCGTAAGGTCAACGTTTATAATTCGGTCTAAAAATTTGAGGATTTTAGGTACAATTAATTGTGTAGCACCTGCAACATTACATCATTTCAATTCAAGTACAAGTATTTGAATGTTGTGCAACATAAAGGTTAGCCTCATAATGTGCCCAAAACATGAGCCATTAGAAAAACTATGATTGCTTACTAGGGTTATCGGTTAATGTTAATCTAGTCTGCTAAAGGTCATTCCATTAAGATTTTCTACTAACTCTACAACCTTAGATATAAGTATGGTATAGATATTTATACTTCCAATATCATTATATTTTAGCCAAATGGGAAACTCTAACAATAAAAAAAAGATTGAATTATGGCATCTAGAATAAAGTGACTCGACACTCGTTTCTCACACTTACAAATATGACATGTATTGAAGTATATCTCAACACAAGCTTTTGCAGCACCTTCATGATCTCATCAACACACTTCAAAACATAATAGTTGCAACTTTCATCTAAGATTTGGAGTCTGGACAATCTGCAACCATCAACAATATATTCCTCCTACACAAAAATAGTAGACAAAAAATTCTCTATCTTACAACTTTCACAATCTCTCTGTCACAGCAACCTATGCTTTGACATTGATTGTTAGAAATAAAAAATGATGTGAGATGGAAATAACTAAACAATTACCAAAAAACAACTACATGGATGAGTTGTGACTCATCTCAACTTCATGGTATATCCTTTGCTACTTCGGTTGAGCCCAACCACTTGAGGTAGCTTAAAATAGAGTTGACAAGCCTTTTTATAGGGTTCATTACACTGACATCTATGTATCTTGGTTGTTGCAAAAGAAATAAAGTTGTTGTTTGATAAACATTTGTTGGCTTATAGGCAAGAGGAGTTCATATACAACCTTCCATCAAAATTTGGTTTAAGCCACCAAACTTTGACACTTTTTTCAAGGGTAGTTACAAAATTCATTCTAAACTCTAGAAAATCAACAAGTACAAGTGTTCTCTAGAAGTTGAAAATGTCCCTTTAAGGAGAAATATGTTTTCATTTGTCTCATTTATGATCAATGACCCTTATCGACACTTCTTGTAGGAGTAAGGCTTGGATAATTTATCTTTAGGTTGATTCAATTCTTAAAACACATGTTTTATTGCTATATTTTCAAATGATTTCTTTCGTTGATCTTCACCATGACTCGTAGGAAAATAGAATTTTCAAAGTTCCATTTGTTGGTTCAATGGTGATTTTGTGACAATCAAATACTTGTCGATTTACTAATTCCCCATACAGTTTTTTTTTATTTACTATATATTATAATATGTCATTACAACACTAAAAAGGATTATGCCTATTTGACTTACACCTATAGGGTCACTAGTTATAGTCAAGAACGATAAATTAAGCATATGCTTGTTACACCTCATTGGTGTGAGAAAGGGTTTTCGTTGTTTTCCTTATCTAGGGTTTTGATGTACATGAACTTTTCCTTTATGCGTATTAATGGATTTTTTAATGATCCACTGCTTGTTTAAATTGTAGATTTGATTGTCAACCATTTAGATTCTTCATGGTGTGTAATTTCCAATAATATATGTTTAGCCAATTTAGCATAAGTTAAGGGTAGATATGCTAAGTGATTTAATATTATAATTAAACAACAAAAGGAAAGTTGTATTGATGTTATTATAGGTTCCATTAATGTTTTTAGATATGTTATATGCATGATAAGATATCCCTAGAGGGATGAAAGTCATTGGAACACATCGGTGTCTTATCTCTTGAATTGCATAGTTGATTAGGGGGGTTAAGGAATGGAATCTTGTCTGCTGTCAACAATGTTTTGTTTATATTTCATAACAACCATAAAGGATGAAAATTACTAGGGTTACTATTTAGGAAACCTCTTGTTTTAGAGGCGAAGTTTTTGTTTTGCATTAAATTATTTGAGTACACAAATTTTCTCATTACAGGTCAAATTAATGATGGAAAAATACATCACTCTAAGATTAATAGAGTGATTTGAAAAGGAATCAAAAGTTAGTGGAAGGGGCTCAATAGTCTAGAAAGAAATTGTAAGGGCATTTTCCCTGATTGGGAAATGGGTATTAGAGGATGTTAAATTATCCTAAAACTAGCTACCTAAGAAAATTGATCAAATCTAGTTATTTGTGGGAATTATTAACTTTTGTATGCAATAGGAAATGAGAAAAACAATCACAGACAATGCATAATTATTTCTGGTCTTCTAGATTAGTTCATCATTTAAAATGATCTCTACAATTTACAAGAGTTCCCTTACAAGGAAAATGGTTTTGAGAAATTAACCATGAAAACAACAAAACCTGAAAATTTATGTCTTCATTGAAATCAAGGCAGCTTGCTCTCCAATCTATATGACTGTACGAAATTAGGTTTTTTCTGCAGTAGGGGTTCCTTGGACTAGGAATTTTCACATTGTGGAGTTGGCGCTACGATCATATTAGCTACCTGATTAGCTAATGACACAAGGGGATCCAACACATAGAATTCCTATGAGAGCATTTGCAAGTTCACATGATTTATGCAGTGTTAGGAAATGATCATTCAACACATGATTCATCCTGTTTGATAGGAGGTTGTTCGGTTACATGAGATGTTAGTTTGATGGAAAATCTTCTTCAGGATGCAACACCTTGGTGATGGTTGGATTGCCAGGGGTGTTCGTTTTTTAGGATGGCAACATCTTTGAAGTGGGGGAGGATGTTAGGGCCTTGGGGTTGAGCGCCCACAAGCGCCGCAAGTTTCACTGGTCGAGTCGCAATACTAGATAGGAATAACATGGTTTTCAACAATTGTGCGACGTTTTGGGGTTTCTTAGTCGACAGAAGTTGGAGAGGCGGTTATGTGCATGAGTTGGATGAGAATAGTAGTTGATGGATTGGAATTGTGATTGTAATAGCAGACATAGATATTTAGTCCTCAATATTCTTTAGGTTGGTCAGCATTAGAGTGTCCATTGTTATGTTATGCTCCATCTTGAATCCGTTTAGCATCTCTAGACTATACTTTCCTTGTGCGAGGAGGATCTCGTTTTTTTGTTGCTAAACCTCAAGTCCTAGAAAGTTATGCGTTGACCTAATATCCTTCATCTCAAATTCTGACACTAGATTTGAATAATGAGTCAAATATAGAGTGTGGAGAGGTAGTCCTCAAGACTACTAGACTTCATCTTCTCAGTGACCTCTTAGAGATGAGCTCATCGTCAATTTTTTAGGGTGGCGAGTATAAAGATATGTGGAGTTCTCAGGAGGGAGATCTGAGATGATGGATTTTATGTGTAGAGATGTTTGGGACGACATTGGGATGTGATGTGTTTGCACTTGTTTGGATGGCATGAGTTCTTTGGAGTTGGCGCTACGATCATATTAGCTACCTGATTAGCTAATGACATAAGGGGATCCAACACATGGCATTCTTATGAGAGAATTTGCAAGTTCACGTGATTGATGTAGTCTTAGGAAATGATCATTCAACACATGATTCATGTAGTTTGATAGGAGGTTGTTCGATTGCATGAGATGTTAGTTTGATGGACAATCTTCTTGAGAATGCAACACGTTGGTGATGGATGGATTGCCAGGGGTGTTCATTTTTTAGGATGGCAACATCTTTGAAGTGGGGGAGGATGTTAGGGCCTTAGGGTTTAGTGCCTGCAAGTGCCACAAGTTTGGCTATTCAATTCACAAGACTAGATAAGCATAACATTATTTGCAATGTTTGTACGACATTTTGAGGTTTCTTAGTCAAGTGAGTCGAGACGAGCGCGCCCATGATCAAATAAGACAATTGAGACGAGCGCGCCTGAGTGCAATGAGTTGAGTGGGGATAAGGTTGCTCAATTGTTGAGCGCTCGCCCAAATTTGAGGTTTCCCGTATGATGGATTGAGTAGGCCAGGTCATGCTGACCGAGCCCACACATCCCCACATTGGATATTTCAACATGAATGGGTCGGCTTCATGAGAAAGGGAGTCAACATGAGTATTTGTAGTGTTGGATAATGAGATATGAAGTGTCGGTCAATCAAAGAGACATGTCGATTGGGCAGGACAAGTCTGTTCACTAGCCCATATGACAAATATATGTTGAGAGTCGTGTAACTGAGTTGGAAGGCAAGAATCAGGACTTGAGAGGGAAGTTTGCAGGGAAAGGCAAGATGAGAAGTACATAACTTAGGATTGTGTCACAGTTCCATTCATATTCTATTCTAGCTTTATAATGTTATATAAAAGTACAATTTAGATATTTAAACTTCCATTATCTACACTGGATTTTAGCCAAATGGGCAACTCTAGCGATCAAACCAATCACTGTACAAAATGTATGCTTAAATAACTTGCGTAAGGTTAGCTTTTATAATTTTGTCCAAAAGACATGAGGATGTTAGGTACAATTAATGATGTAGCACCTGCAGCCTTACATCATTTCAATTCAGGTACAACAAGTATTTGAATGTTGCGCAACATCAAGGTTAGCCTCATCATGTGCCCAAAACTTGAGCCAGTAGAAAAACTATGATTTCTTACTAGGGTTATTGGTTGGTATTAATCTAGACTACTAGAGTTCATTGCATTAAGTTTTTGTACTAAATCTACAAATTTAGATATAAGTATGGTATAGATATTTATACTTCCGATATCATTGTATTTTAGCCAAATGGGAAACTCTAACAATAAAAAAAGGGTTGAACTATGATATCCATAATAAAGTGACTCGACACTCATTTCTCATAGTTACAAATATGATATGTATTGAAGCGTATCTAAACTCAATATTTTGCAACACCTTCATGATCTCAACAACACATGCAAAACATAACAGTTGCAACTTTCTTCCAAGATTTGGAGTCTGGCCAATCTGCAACCAACAACAATATATTCCTCCTACACAAAAATAGTAGACATAAACATTCTCCATCTTACAACTTTCATAATCTCTCTCTCAAAGCAAACTATGTTTTAACATCGATTGTTAGGAATAAAAAATGATGTGAAATGGAAATAATTAACCAATTGTTGATTTGGGGTAGCATCAGATGTGCTCTAGCCATGAAAATTGGTGGAGAGGCTAAGGCACATGAGATCTCCAATACCAAAAAAGGGTTTGGGCATATTCTAAACAGTTTGGGAGATATTAAATTAATTAATATTTTTAATGGAGTCCCTAAGTCTAAACTTAGGGAAAATAAAATATTAATGTGAATTAATATAAAACTGTGTTAGAATGGTCCAAAAGACATGGATCAAGCCAAATCTAATCTTAGTCGTTGATTAGGGACTTAATGTCGGCCATTGATTTGTCAACGAGAAAGTATAAGAGGAGGCTTGAGTGTCACTTGGAGAACACACCAAGAGATCAAGATTTCGACTTTTTGGGACTGGATTTGTTGAGAAAGTTGAGAGAGTGATCAGAGTTGTAGTTGAGGGGCAGTGAATATAGAAACAGAGAGGTAGAGATAGCACCAGGAGGATCAACGTAGTATCCGGAGAGAGGGACGCAAAAGCAGCCAAGGGTTCACACAGAGGCAGCCAGGGCTCACGCAGAGGTAGCCAGGAGTTGCGCAGTGCTTCAAAGGGCCAGCGTGGGTGATGCAGAGGGCCAGAAGGCTGACGCAGTGCCTCCAGAGGCCGATGCAGGTCAAGATGGAGTGACACTGGGCTAAACCTGGGCCAGAGAGAGGCTGATGCAGTCCCTAGAGGTTGATGTTGGGGTTTCGTGGGGCAGATTGGAGCTGTGGAGTTACGAGAGTGTTTATCCGCGGTTTCAGGAAAAATATCTGCTTCCAAGTAGAGAGGTACTACTGCCGATATTTTTCTCTGTTGGGTGAGCGGGATTTGGCACTGATATTGTATTCTAAAATTGCTTAATAAATCAAACCCTCAGATCGCTTCACCGATTTTCCCGCATTGGGCTTTTCCAGGGACATTACTCCAAAAACAACGATGTCACTTGTGTGCTTGTTTCTATTTCCTTCAGTTGATGATTTGTAATGTTTTGAGCATGCATTTGTATTTATTTCTAGTATTTACATGGTAAATAACTTGTTAATTAACAGAACAAGTAGGTAGGAATAAATCAGTAAAGTGCATGAAGGGTTTCTAATGCATGAGACTTAAATATTCCAACACTAATAACCAAAAAACAAATACATGGATGGGTTGTGACTCATCTCAAATTCATGGTATAAAAAATAATGTGAAAGGGAAATAAGTAACCAATAACCAAAAAACAACTACATGGATGAATTATGACTCATCTCAACTTCATGGTATATACTTGGCCACTTCAACTGAGCCTGACCACTTGAGGTGGCTTAAAATTGAGTTCACAAGCCTTTTTATAGGCTTCATTACACTGACATATATGTCTCTTGGTTGTTGCAAAAGAAATAAAGTTTTGTTTGTGAAACATTTGTTGGCTTATATGCAAGGGGAGTTCATATACAACCTTCCATCGTAATTTGGTTTAAGCCAACAAAATATGGCACTTTTTTTCAAGCGTAGTTACACAAGTCATTCTAAATTCTAGAAAATTAACAAGTACAAGTTTTTTCTAGAATTTGAAAATGTTTCTTTAAGGAGAAATCCTTTTTCATTTGTCTCATTTGTGATCAATGACACTTATTGAAACTTCTTGTAGGAGTAACGCTGGCATAATTTATCTTTAGTTTGATTCAATTCTTAAAACACATGTTTTATTGCTATATTTTCAAATGAATTTTTTCATTGATATTCACCATGATTGATAGGAACAATAGAATTTTCAAAGTGGTCTTTCCATTTGTTGATTCAATGATAATTTTGTTGCAATCAAATTCTTGTCGATGAATTTTTCGATTTACTAATTCCCTATAGGGTTTTGTTGATTTACTATGTATTATAATATGTGATTACAACACTAAAAAGGATTATGTCTATTTGACTTACTCTTATAGGGTCACTAGTTATAGTCAAGAATGATAAATTAAACATATGCTTGTTAGACCTCATTCTTGTGAAAAAGGGTTTTCATTGTTTTCCTTACCTAGGGTTTTGGAGAGCTAGGGGATTGCAATAGTGTGGTGATAATCCATTGATGTACATGAACTTCGTCTTTATCTATGAAATTGGATTCGTCCAAGACAGGGCACGTGTTCGAATTCCACGAATCCAACATGATTCGATGGGAATTCTAATCCAAAAATGGGACACCATCGAATCTTGGTTGTGTCTCATTAGGACACATCGCGTCCCATTTTTGGGATTTGAATCCCAAAAAAGTGAGGGTTTATGAGGTTTGTGATGGTTTATGTAGATATTTGAATTTTGTGTGTACTATGCATGCTATAATGTTACTAACTTACTTTGTAAATAGTAAAACTAACATCTAAATGAAGATCTATGTTTGAAATCAATGGATTTGTATCATTAATGAGAATTTGTGTAAGAAATATCTAATTTTTAATATATATATATATATATATTATATATATATTATATATATATATATATATTATATTATATTATATATATATATATATATATATATATAACAAATCCTACATGTCCTGTTCTGGGGGGTCAACGTGTCCGAATCCGACACTCGAATCCTCGTATCCTATTAATCCTGAATCCCCGTGTCAGGTGACTTAGGTCTTTATGCATATTAATGATTTTTTTAATGATCCACTAGTTTAAATTGTATATTTGGTTGTCAACCATTTAGATTCTTCATGGTGCGTAATTTCCAATAAGATATGTTTTTCCAATTTAACATAACTTAAGGGTGGATATGCTAAGTGATTTAATATTATAATTAAACAACAAAAGGAAAGTTTTATTGATGTTATTATAGGTTCTTAGATATGTTATATGAATGATAAGATTGTCCTAGAGGGATGAAAGTCATTGGAACACATAGATGTCTTATATCTTGAATTGCCTAGTCAATTAGAGGGTTAAGGAATGGAATCTTGTCTGGTGTCAACAATGTTTTGTTTATATTTCATAACAACCCTAAAGGATGAAAATTAATAGGGTTACTATTTAGGAAACCTCTTGTTTGAGAAGCGAAATTTCTGTTTTACGTTAAAACATTTGAATACACAAATTTTCTCATTATAGGTAAAATTAATGATGGAAAAGTACATCACTTTAAGATCAATAGAAGAGTGATATTAAAAAGGTATAAAAAGGTAATGGAAGGGGTTCAATAGTCTAGAAAGAAATTGTAAGGGCATTTTCCTTGATTGGGAAATGGCTCTTAGAGGATGTTAAATTATCCTAAAACTAGTTATCTAAGGATATTGATCAGATCTAGTTATTAGTGGGAATTATTAACTCTTGTATGCAATAGGAAACGAAAAATACAGTCACAGAAAGTGCATAATTATTTTTGGTCTGCTAGATTAGTTGATCATTTAAAATAATCTCTACAATTTACAAGAGCTCACTTGGAAGGAATCTGGCTTTTACAACTTAACCACGAGAACAACAAATCCCAAAATTTTAGTCTACATTCAAATTGAGGCAACTTGCTTTCCAATGTTTATGACTATACGAGATGTATATGGACGATTGTACGACCTACTCTAGTTGGTTGTATGGCTGCCCTTTTCCTTGCTTATGATTGGTTGCCTTCTCTTTGGCTAAACACTCGGTGCCTTTTGCTTGTTGTACCATTGTTGAAATCCCCATCAATGGCTGAATCAAATTAATTTTTTTCGTCACTCACGTGACTTGTGAAATGAATTCTCTGTGTGTCTTTGCCCTCTCCTTTTTTAACTTTGACAAGAGTTAAAAACCTAATGTTCAACTCCTAAGATCTAATCATGCGATCAATGGCTCTATTTTAATTAAATCATAAAGTTACCCACTTTATTCATTTTATTAACTAAAAGTCACTTTAATGAAAAAACATTCATTTAATTAATTAATAAATAAAGTGAACTTCTATAAAAAAAAACCTAAGATATATTTAATGATGATTTATATAAGTAGACTCTGTCATGAAAATACCCACCTTAGCTACAAACACTAACAATCCCTCTTAGCAAGGAAGGTATTTTCCACCACTCTAAGCTTGTCTTGGAACTAGAATAACTTTCCCTTCACCAAGGACTTGGTGAAAACGTATGCGAACTGCTCTCTTGTAGAAATATATTGGAGCTTGACCGGCCACCATGTACCTTGCCTCAGTTGAAATTAGTGCTATTGAGGTCTTCTCCCTACTGAATCAGGGAATAACCATTGAACCCATACTAAAGTAGCACCCAAATGTGGTCTTCCAATCTATATCACTACCTTCCCAGTTTGGATTTGAGTACCCCTGCAACCTCACACAATCTCCACCAAGACACTGCAATACATATCCTAATGTTCCTTGAAAATATCTGAGCACGTGCTTTGCTGCAATTCGATTAACCTCCCTTAGTTCCACTATGAACTAGCTTAGGGTGTTAACAACAAAGCTAATGTTTGGTCGAGTGTTGATTCAATACATCAAGGAGCAAGTCAACTACCAGTACTATCGAGAGCCAACTCTAAAACTGAAGAATCAATATTCTTCAGACTAGTCACCATTAGAGTGGCAATTGGTATGCTATCCTACATCTTGAATCTCTTTCACATCTCTAGAGTGTTCTACCCTTGTCCGAGGAGGATCTCGCCTAGTTTCTACCAAACCTCAAGTGTTAGAAAGTAATGCATCGACCCAATATCCTTTATCTCAAATTATGACGCTAAGTATGACTTGCAACCTGCATTAGTCTCTCTACACCCCTTAGAATGAGATTGTCCATATACAACACCAAAATCAGGTTCTCAGATCCAACCAACATGAAATCTAGGTTGGGATATGCCTTACTCTTGGTCAAGCCTTTTCCCTACAAATAGTTGTCTATCCTAGCATACCAGGTCTTGGGCACTTCTTTGAGTCCATATAGGACTTTGCAACAAACCGAGATGATGACTGACTTGGTAGAGAGGGTTTTGCGCCTTGCTGAGAGACTTCAGATGGTTGACGCTAAGACATCATCTCCTTAATTTGATGGTTTTGTTGAGCTTTATGATGAGGGATATTTGATTGAGGATTACCTTAATGGAGCTAGGAGGGTTTCATTTGCAGTATGGGATGAGATTCAAAATGACGAGCCTTGGTATAGACAAGCCAACAAGCAGATTGAATAGTTTAGGGAGACGATAGTTAGTTGTATGGCTTGAGGATCTAGAGTTAGTTTTGGACATATGTCCTCGGAAAACCCCAATGCAGGAAAACCGGTGCAACAACTCTGAGGGTCTATTATTATTAAGCAGTAGCAAAATTTGAATGCATCATTGAATACCTCACAGGAATATTCAGTAATAGAGAGAAATACTAGCAAAATCTTTGTGCGTTTTACCTCACACAATCATTGAGAAATCCTGGCTGATCCAACCCCAAACTGACTGCCTCCCAACTTTTTTGGTTGCCTCTGTACAGTGTCATTGTCAGCTTGACATCAAGCTCTCTAGGTGCCATGTGACTCCTCTGGCTGGTCGGTTTGTTGCCTAGGAAATTCAATTTCTGCCTTTTGGTCTTACACCCCAACTCCCGACTTCTGAAAATCAAATTCCTTTGCAGATTTCAGACTCCTCTCTCTCCCTCTCCGTTGGTTCTGTGTAGCCCTTCTGGCCCTGCGTCAGCCTCTACGCCAAGGTTTCTGGATCACTCACTGCTTCTCTCAATTGATGTATCTCCGACTGAGAATCTCTTTCTATCGAAGCTGCTATTGTTGCCCCTCAACTGCAATAGATTTCCTCAATCAATTTTTCCTCTTGAGAACTTCTCACTTCAGAAAATCGATTTTCTCTATCTCTTCGTGTGTTTTCCAAATGATCCTCAAGCCCCTTCTTATATCTCCCTGTTGGGCAACCAACAACCTAGATTAAATCATAATCAAAGGCTTAGATCGTTTTGGCTCGATCCGTGGCTTTTTCTAAAAGTTTCACCCTTGATTAGATTAATACCCTTTAATATTTTAATTTTCCTAAATTTAGACTTAGGAACCCCATTAAAAATATTAATTATTTTAATGAAATCACTTCTGGGTGGAATTTCCCAAAACGCTTTATGGGTTCTTTGGAATACCTGTGCCCAAGCCTCCCTGCAAAATTTTAGGCTTAAAGCACATCTGAAGCTACCCTAAATCAACACTACCTCATAGCGAGGAATGTGCTCTAGCAATACATTACTATTGCATACTGCTCTGATTCTGAAGCATCGTTTTTGTGCTACTGATGTCTAACTCGTTGTCCACCAACTATTGCGCTGCTACTGCCTTTGAAAATTCCACTGCCAATGCTACATTTGTACTGCAAATCCCTCTCAAATGTTGCATATGTTATGCTGCTAGCAATGTCATTGTTAACACTGCATCTGTACTGCAACTCAGTTGTTGAGAGAAACAACTGAAAACACCCAAAATTGGACAAGTATCCAGTGGATACTCCTTGTTGAAATCTTGGCTGCTGCTAGTCCCACACTCTCTTCTGAGGCCACTGTGCTGTTGAGGCTCTGCACTGTGCCTCCTCGCATTTCTTCCTCTCTTCTTTGCGCTTCTTACATTCTGGCACTACTTACCACTGCATCTGTCAAATCAACACTCCATGGCACCAACAAAACTTCACCATCCCACTATTACTGATCATGGGCTCTCGTAGCAAGGTGATGATCCAAGAGGTGCCTCCTCAAGCATCCTGCCCATTTGTAGCTCTATCGAACTACAATTCTATATCAGCTCACCTTCCCCCAGGAGGTATCTTGGCTGTCATGGCGAACTCCTCCTCCTATTCAATCTTTGCGGCTATAGCCTTGAGGACATGCTTCTCATCCTTGTCCTTTTTTCTTCAAAGGACACTGGGATGCATAGTGGCCCATCTCGCCACATCTGAAGCACTTCACCTTGGAGATGTCCTTCTTTCATCTCTGTTGCCCCTGTTATGCCTTCAATGCAAGGGTTGTGTTATCTTCCTCCTCTACTTTGGGCTTCGACTCACTGTTGTTTTTGTTTTGGATATAAGTATGGTATAGATACTTGTACTCCCAATATCATTGTATTTTAGCTAAATGGGAAACTCTAACAATAAAAAAAAAAAAAAA
>APFE030300784.1:45499-95447 GCA_000404065.3 Pinus taeda | reverse complement strand
ATAAAAAAAAAAAAAAAAGGATTAAACAATGACATCTAGAATAAGGTGACTTGACACTTGTTTCTCACACTTATAAATATGATATGTATTGAAGTATATCTAAACTCAAGATTTTGCAGCACCTTCATGATCTCAGCAACATGTGCAAAACAAAATAGTGGCAACTTTTTTCTACGATTTGGAGTCTGGACTATTTGCAACCAGCAAAAATATATTCCTCCTACACAAAAATAGTAGACAAAAAAAATTCTCCATCTTACAACTTTCATAATCTCTCTCTCAAAGCAACATATGCTTTGACATCAATTGTTAGGAATAAAAAATGATGTGAAATGGAAATAAGTAACCAATAAAAAAAAACAACTACATGGATGAGTTGTGAGACATCTCAACTTCATGGTATAAAAAATGATATGAAATGGAAATAAGTAACCAATAACCAAAAAAAACTACATGGATGAGTTGTGATTCATCTCAACGTCATGGTATATGCTTTTCCACTTTGGCTGATCCCGACCACTTGAGTTAGCTTAAAATTGAGTTCAGAAGCCTTTTTATAGGCTTCATTACACTGACATCTATGTCTTTTGGTTGTTGGAAAAAAAATAAAATTGTTGTTTGAGAAACATTTGTTAGCTTATAGGCAAGAGGAGTTCATATACAACCTTCCACCATAATTTGGTTTAAGCCACCAAAATATCACACTTTTTTTGAAGCATAGTTACACAAGTCATTCTAAATTCTAGAAAATCAACGAGTACAAGTTTTTTCTAGAAGTTGAAAGCATCTCTTTAAGGAGAAATTATTTTTCAATTGTCTCATTTGTGATCAATGGCCCTTATTGACACTTCTTGTAGAGTAAGGATTGCATAATTTATCTGTAGTTTGATTCCATTCTTAAAACACATGTTTTTTTGCTATATTTTCAAATGAATTTTTTCGTTGAATCTTCATCATGGCTGATAGGAACAATAGAATTTTCAAAGTGGTCTTTCTATTTGTTGATTCAATGACAATTTTGTTACAATAAAATACTTGTCGATTTACTAATTCCCTATAGGGTTTTGTTGATTTACTATATAATATAATATGTCATTACAACACTAAAAAGGATTGTCTATTTGACTTACTCCTATAGGGTCACTAGTTATAGTCAAGAATGATAAATTAAGCATATGCTTGTTACACCTCATTGGTGTGAGAAAGGGTTTTCATTATTTTCCTTACCTAGGGTTTTGGAGAGATAGGGGATTGCAATAGTGTGGCGATATTCCTTTGATGTACATGAAGTTCGTCTTTATGCATTTAACCATCCACTACTTGTTTAAATTGTATATTAGGTTTTCAACCATTTAGATTCTTCATGGTGCGTAATTTCCATTTCCAATAATATATGTTTTTCTAATTTAACATAAGTTAAGTGTGGATATGCTAAGTGATTTAATATTAAAATTAAACAGAAAAAGGAAAGTTTTATTGATGTTATTATAGGTTTCATTAATGTTTTTAGATATCTTATATGCATGATAAGATTTCCCTAGAGGGAAGAAAGTCCTGGAAACAGATCAATGTCTTATATCTTGAATTCCATAGTCGGTTAGGGGGGTTAAGGAATGGAATCTTGTCTGTTGTAAACAATGTTTTGTTTCTATTTCATAACAACCCTAAAGGATGAAAATTAATAGGGTTTCTATTTAGGAAACATCTTGTTTGAGAAGCGAAATTTCTGTTTTCCATTAAAACATTTGAATACACAAATTTTCTCACTGTAGGTCAAATTAATGATGGAAAAGTACATCACTCTAAGATCAATAGAAGAGTGATTTCAAAATGAATAAAAAGGTAATGTAAGGGGTTCAATAGTCTAGAAAGAAATTGTAATGACATTTGACTTGATTGTGAAATGGCTATTAGAGGATGTTAAATTATACTAAAACTAGTTGTCTAAGCACACTGATCAAATCTAGTTATTTGTAGGAATTATTAACTTTTGTATACAATAGGAAATGAGAAAAACAATCACAGAGAGTGCATAATTAATTATGGTCTTCTAGATTAGTTCATCATTTAAAATAATCTCTACAATTTACAAGAGCTCCCTTACAAGGAAATTGGCTTTGAGAAATTAACCACGAAAACAACAAACCTGAAAACTTCAGTGTTCATTGAAATTGAGGCATCTTGCTTTCCAATCTATATGATTGTACGAGATCTATATGGACAATTGTATGACCTACTCTAGTTGATTGTATGGCTTCACTTTTCCTTGCTTATGATTGGTTGCCTTCACTTTGGCTAAAGACTCAATGCCTTTTGCTTGTTGTACCATTGTTGAAATCCTCACCAAGAGCTAAAAACCATATTAATTTTCTTCTTCACTCACGTGACGTGTGAAATGATTGCTATGTGTGCCTTTGCACTCTCCTTTTTTAACTTTGACAAGAGTTATAAACCTAATGTTCATCGCCTAAGATCTAATCATGAGATCAATGGCTCTATTTTAATTAAATTATAAAGTGATCCACTTTATTCA
The DNA here is from genome assembly GCA_000404065.3 of Pinus taeda. Classification (NCBI taxonomy): domain Eukaryota; kingdom Viridiplantae; phylum Streptophyta; class Pinopsida; order Pinales; family Pinaceae; genus Pinus; species Pinus taeda. The sequence continues at coordinate 92,914 of APFE030300784.1, read as the reverse complement.
TTTTATTAATCAAAAGTCACTTTAATGATAAAACGTTCACTTAATTAATTAATTAATTAAGTGAGCTTCTAGAAAAAAGCATAAGATACATTTAATGACAATTTCCATAAGTAGACACCCTCATGAAAATACCCGCCTTAGCTACAAACACTAGCACTTCCTCTTAGCGAGGAAGATATTTTCCACTTCTCTATGCTTTTCTCAGAACTAGAATTACTGGCCCTTCACCAAGGAGTTGGTTAAAACGTCTGCCACCTGCTCCCCTGTAGAAATATATTGGAGCTTGACTGGCCGCCATGTACCTTGCCTCAGTTGAACTTAGTGCTATTGAGGTTTTCTTCATTTTGCATCAGGAAATAACCATTGATCCCAAACTAAAGCAACACCCAAAGGTGCTCTTCCGATCTATACCACTGCCTTCCCAGTTTGAATTTGACTATCCTTGCAACCTCACACAATCTCCACCAAGACACTACAATAAGTATCCTAATGTTCCTTGAAAATATCTGAGCATGTGCTTTGTTGCAATTCAATGAACCTCCCTTAGTTCCAATATGAACTAGCTAAGGGTGTTAACAACAAAGCTAATCTTTGGTCGAGTGTTGATTGGATAAATCAATGAGCAAGTCAACTGGCAGTACTATCTAGAGTTATCCAACTCTAAAACTGAAGAATCAATATTCTTCAGATTAGTCACCATTAGGGTGGCCATTAGTATGCTATCCTACATCTTCAATCTCTTTAGCATCGCTAGAGTGTACTACCCTTGTTCGAGGAGGATCTCGCCTAGTTGCTACCAAACCTCAAGTCCTAGAAAGTAATGCATCGACCCAATATCCTTCATCTCAAATTATGACGCTGGATCTGACTTGCAACTAACATTAGTCTCTCGACACCTCTTAGAATGAGATCGTCCATATATAACACCAAAATCAGGGTCTCAGATCCAACCAACAAGAAATATAGGTTGGGAATTGCCTCACTCTTGGTCAAGCCTTTGCCCTACAAATAGCTATCAATCCTAGCATGCCAGGACTTGGGCACATATTTGAGTGCTTACAGGACTTTACAATAGACCAGGATGATCACTGACTTGGCATAGAGGGTTCTGAGCCTTGCTAAGAGACCTCAGATGGTTGATGCTAAGACATCATCTCCTGAATTTGATGAGTTTGTTTACTTTTATGACGAGGGAGATTTGATTGAGGATTACCTCAATGGAGCCAAGAGGGTTTCATTTGCAATATGGGACGAGATTCAAAATCATGAGCCTTGGTATAGATGAGCAAATAGGGAGATTGAATAGCTTAGGGAGACAATAGTAAGTTGTATGGCTTGAGCATCCAATGTTGGAGAGATTAGTTAAGGAAAACAAGGGTAGTATAGGTTCCTATCCTTTATTATTGAGATACATTGCAAACAAATATGGAGGGGTCATTCCAGGTGCTAGAGGGATGTTTCTAGCATTAGATAGAGCATATTCAAGAGAGCAAGGTACATCTTCAGAATTTGGAGTCAGATATGGAGTGTGGAGGGGTAGTCATGAAGACTACTAGACTTCATCTTCTCAATGAGCCCTTAGAGATGGGCTCATCATCAATTGTTTAGGGTGGTGAGTATAAAGATATGTGTAGATCTTAGGAGATGTACTTTTTGATGAGAAGATTTGAGATGATGGATTTTATGTCTAGAGATGTTCAGGACGATATTGGGATGTGATGTGTTTGCACTTGTTTGGATGGCATGAGTTCTTGTGGAGTTGACGCTACGATCAGATTAGCTACCTGATTAGCTAATGACACAAGGGGATCTAACACATGGCATTCTTATGAGAACATTTGTGAGTTCACATGATTCATGTAGTGTTAGGAAATGATCATTCAACATATGATTCATGAAGTTTGATAGGAGGTTGTTCGATTGCATGAGATGTTAGTTTGATGGACAATCTTCTTGAGGATGCAACACCTTGGTGATGGATGGATTGCCATGGGTTTTCATTTTTGAGGACGACAACATCTTTGAAGTGGGGGAGGATGTTAGGGCCTTAGGGTTGAGTGCCCATAAGCGCCACAAGTTTGATTAGTAGGCCAGGTCATGCCAACCGAGCCCACACATCCCCACATTGGAGATTTCAACATGAACGGGTCGACTTCATGAGAAAGGAGGTTGGAATGAGTATTTGTAGTGTTGGTTAGTGAGATATGAAGTGTTGGCCAATCAAAGAGACATGTCAATTGGGCGGGACAAGTCCATTCATTGGCGCATATGATGCATATATATTGAGAGTTGTGTAACTGAGTTGGAAGGCAAGAAGCAAGATTTGGGAGGCAAGTTCGCAGGGCAAGGTAAGACGAGCAGTACGCAACTCAAAACTGTGTCACAATTCCAAGCCATCAAGGGGAGTAGAACAGAATCTTAGGTTCGCTCTACCCTCAGGGATAAAGAAGAGAAGAAAACCGAATCGATAGAAGTTGGAGAGGAGGTTCTGGGGATGAGTTGGATGAGAATAGTAGTTGAGGGATTGGAATTGTGATTGTAATAATAGACTTAGATGTTTAGTCCTCAATATTATTTAGATTGGTCAGCGTTAGAGTGTCCGTCGCTATGCTCTGTGCCATCTTGAATGACTTTAGCATCTCTAGACTGTACTTTCCTTGTGCGAGGAGGATCTCACTTGGTAGCTTCTAAACCTTAAGTCCCAGAATGTAATGCGTTGACCTAATATCCTTCATCTGAAATTTTGACACTAGATTTGAATTCCAAATTGCCTTAGTCTCTCTACACTTGTGAAAATGAGATCGTCCATATACAACACCAAAAGGAGGGTCTCAAATCCAGCCAACGAGAAATATAGGTTGGGATCTGCCTCACTCTTGGTGAAGCCTATGCCCTACAGATAGTTTTCAATCCTAGCATACGAGGCCCTGGGCGCTTGTTTGAGTCCATATAGGGATTTATTAAGCTTGCATACATGTGTATCTCTGTCATGGACCTCAAACCCCTGTGGTTGCTCGATGTTGAATTCTTCCTCAATGATGCAATTAAGGAAGCAAACCTTCACATCCATTTGATGGATGCTCCATTCCATCTCAAAAGCTATTGAAAGAACTACTCGAATAGAAGAGTAAGTACCTTCAAGAGCAAGCATCACCTCGTAGTCTACTCCCTTTTTATGATAGAACCCAAGAGCACCAAATCTGGCCTTATATTTCCCCGCTATTGGAAATCTCTACTATTGGCTCCTCATTTGGTTCCTCATATTGAGGCCCCTCCGCAACTATTGGTAGATCCTGAGATTTCTTAGATGTCAAGTTCTCATTGAACTTGACACCTTCACTCAACATTGTCTTCCGTGGATCTATCAAGAAGATTCTATAAGCCTTCGAATTCTTTCAATATCCCATCATGATGCCCCTCTCACTTGATGGCTGCAACTTTTTCCTCTTTTTCCAGAGTTATGTGGGCATATATTGGAAAACCATATATCTAGAGATGTCCTATCTTAGGTTTATTTCCTGTGAATGCTTCCTCTAGTGTCTTATCCTCCAGAATCTAGTGTGGTCTTTTATTGTGCAAATACACAACATTGTTGCATGCCTCGATTCTAAAATACATCAGCAAACTCTGATCATGGATCATGGCCTTCACCTCACTAATGATACACTTGTTGTTCCTCTTTGCAACCCCATTCTGCTGCAGGTTGTAGGCCACTGAATTCTCCCTCATGATCCCTCCCTCCGTGGATAAATTATTGAACTCATTAAAGGTGCATTCACCTTTGTCTGTCCTCAACACCTTCATTGTGGTCAAAATTTCCCAGAATCTAACAGGTCTTTGTTGGAATAACAAATTTGAGTTGTGAACTCTCCACACTCTGAGTGCCTTAGGGTTTTTCAAGGTGATGAATCCTTATACGTAGTCGAAAACACATTTTAAATACAAAATACCATAATTTGACCAAAAATTGTTTTTCCAAGTTCCAACCAAAAACTCCAAAATGTATAATAGTTAGAAAACACCTCAGAAAACTAGACATAAGCTTTGTAGATTCATTACCAGTGTAATTATAATATTCCAAAACTCACCCTTAATCATGTTGCTAAGCATTTACAATATGGTTCCTTAATGTTTATCTTATTATCCAATCTTATATTTATTCATTTGTTGTCTTGGTCTTGATTTGAGTCATGTTCTCATCTTTAGTTCTTCATTCTTTCTTGGGATTGCTTGCTCCTTCCTTTTGTACCTATAGAAATTTGATCTTTGATGTCCATATAAAAGGAAATCTATCTGTTGAGATACATGGGTGGTAACCATTGTACTCAGCAGTTCAAAGAAAATATTTTATTTGCATGTTAGATTTGTTAGCCATGACTTGGTCTCAACTATCGCACATTATGAGATTGCTTCACACATTTTCCCCTTAATAGAATATTGAACATCTCCAACAACATTGGGTCAACATATGAGTACCTGCGACTGTGGTACCTATCCAAGTGGTTCATTCCAAAAATTGATCCTACATGCTCTCCATGCATGAGAGAGAGGACTCCATGTGTTACAAAATGTATGTTTAAATAACCTTCCCAAGGCCAGGCTTTACAAATTGGACCAAAACTCGTGGGTGTCGGGTACAACCGATCATGCATCCCCTCCAACATTATAGCATTTCAATTCAAGTACAACAAATGTTCGAGTGTTGTACAACAACATCAAGATTAGCTTCTTCATGTGCCCAAAACACAAGCCAATCAAAGAAACTATGTTTGCTTACTAGGGTTATCACCTAATGTCGATCATGTTTGCGAGAACTCATTCCATTTATATTCTATTTTAACTTTATAATGTTAGATAAAAGTACAATTTAGACATTTAAACTTCCATTATCTACACTGGATTTTAGCCAAATGGGCAACTCTAACAATCAAGCAAATGACTATACAAAATGTGTTCTTAAATAACTTGTGTAAGGTCAGCCTTTATAATTTGGTCCAAAAACTTGAGGATGTTATGTACAATTTAATGATGTAGCACCTCCAACCTTACATCATTTAAATTCAGCTACAACAAGTATTTGAATGTTGTGCAACATCAAGGTTAGCCTCATCATGTGCCAAAAACTTGAGCCAGTAGAAAAACTATGATTGCTTAGTAGGGTTATCTGTTAATGTTAATCTAGTCTGCTAGAGGCCATTCCATTCATCTTTTCTACTGACTCTACAACTCTAGATATAAGTACGGTATATATATTTATACTTCCAATATCATTATATTTTAGCCAAATGGGAAACTCTAAGAATAAAAAAAATATTAAACTATGACATCCATAATAACGTGACTCGACACCCATTTCTCACACTTACGAATATGATATGTATTGAAACTCAATCTTTTGCAACACCGTCATGATCTCAACAACACGTGCAAAACACAACAGTTGCAACTTTATTCTAAGATTTGGAGTTTGGGCAATTTGCAACCAACAACAATATATTCCTCCATAAAAATAGTAGACAAAAACATTCTCCATCTTACAACTTTCACAATTTCTCTCTCAAAGCAACATATGCTTTGACATCGATTGTTAGGAATAAAAAATGATGTAAAATGGAAATAAGTAACCAATAACCAAAAAAAAATTACATGGATGAGTTGTGCCTCATCTCAACTTCATGGTATAAAAAAATGATGTGAAATGGAAATAAGTAACCAATAACCAAAAAAAACTACATGGATGAGTTGTGACTCATCTCAACTTCATGATATATGCTTGGTCACTTTGGCTGAGCCCAACCACCTGAGGTAGCTTAAAATTGAGTTCACAAGCGTTTTTATAGGCTTCATTACACTGACATCTATGTATCTTGGTTGTTGCAAAATAAATAAAGTTGTTGTTTGAGAAACATTTTTTGGCTTGTAGGAAAGAGGATTTCATATAAAACCTTCCATCATAATTTGAGTACCCCTTCAACCTCACACAATCTCCACCAAGAAACTGCAATACATATCCTAATGTTCCTTGAAAATATCCAAGCACGTGCTTTGCTGCAATCCAATGAACCTCCCTTGGTTCCACTATGAACTAGCTCATGGTGTTAACAACAAAGCTAATGTCTGGTTGAGTGTTGATTAGATACATCAATGATCAAGTCAACTGTGAATACTAGCTAACTTAGTTTGGTCGATTGTTGATTGGATACGTAAATGAGCAAGTCAACTGCCAATACTAGCTAGAGTTAGCCAACTCTAAAACCGAAGAATCAATATTCTTTAGATTAGTCATCATTAGTGTGAGAATTGATATGCTATCCTACATCTTGAATCTCTTTAGCATCGTTGTAGTGTACTACACTTGTCTGAGGCGGATCTCGCCTAATTGCTACCAAACCTCAAGTGCTAGAGAGTAATGCATCGACCCAATATCCTTCGTCTCAAATTATGATGGTAGATGTCACTTGCAACCTACATTAGTCTCTCTACACCTCTTAGAATGATATCGTCCATATACAACAACAAAATCAGGGTCTCAAATCCAATCAACAAGAAAGATAGGTTTGGATCTCGCTCAATCTTGGTCAATCCTTTTACCTACAAATAATTAGCAATCCTAGCATACCAGGCCTTGGGTGCTTCTTTGAGTCCATACAGGACTTTACAACAGACCAGGTTGATGATTGACTTGGCAGAGAGGGTTCTGAGCCTTGCTGAGAGACATGAGATGGTTGATGCTAAGACATCATCTCCTGAATTTGATGAGTTTGTTGACTTCAATGATGAGGAGGGAGATTTGATTGACAATTACCTCGATGATGATGGAGCTAGTAGAGTTTAATTTGCAGCATGGGACAAGATTCAAAATGATGAGCCTTGGTATAAACGAGCCAACAAGGAGATTGAATAGTGTAAGGAGACAATAGTCAGTTGTATGTCTTGAGGATCTGGAGTTGGAGAGATTAATTAAGGACAACAAGGGTAGGATAGGTTCCTATCCCCTATTATTGAGATACATTGCAAACAAATATGGAGGGGTCATTCCAGGAGCTAAAGGCATGTTTCTAGCATTAGATAGAGGATATTCAAGAGAGAATGGTACATCTTTAGAATTTGGAGTCAGATATGGAGTGTGGAGAGGTAGTCCTCAAGACTACTAGACTTCATCTTCTGAGTGAGCTCTTGGAGATGGGCTCATCGTATATTGTTTAGGGTGGTGAGTATAAAGATATGTGGAGTGCTTAGGAAAGGTACTTCTTCATGAGAAGATTTGATATGATGGATTTTATGTGTAGAGTTCTTTGGGATGACATTGGGATGTGATGTGTTTGAACTTTTTTGGATGGCATGAGTTCTTGTGTAGTTGGCGCTATGATCAGATTATCTACCTGATTAGCTAATGAAACAAGGGGATCCAACACATGGCATTCTTATGAGAGCATTTGCAAGTTCACATGATTGATGCAGTGTTAGGAAATGATCATTCAAGACATGATTCATGCAGTTTGATAGGGGATTGTTCAATTGCATGAGATGTTAGTTTAATGGACAATCTTCTTGAGAATGCAACACCTTGGTGATGGATGGATTGCTAGGGGTGTTCGGTTTTGAGGACAACAACATCTTTGAAGTGGGGGAGGATGTTAGGGACTTAGAGTTGAGCGTCCACAAGCGCCACAAGTTTGGCTAGTCAAGTAGCAAGGCTAGATAGGCATAGCATGATTTACAATGATTGTACGACATTTTGGGGTTTATTAGTCAAGTTAGTCGAGATGAGTGTGCCCATGATCAAATGAGATAGTTGAGACAAGTGCGCCTGAGTGCAATGAGTTGAGTGGGGTTAAGTTGGCTCAAGTGTTGAGCGCTCACCCAAATTTGAGGTTTCCTGAATGATGGATTGAGTAGGCCATGTCATGCCAAACAAGCCCACACATTCCCACATTGGAGATTTCAAGATGAATGGGTCGGCTTCATGAGAAAGGAAGTCAACATGAGTATTTGTAGTGTTGGTTAGTGAGATATGAAGTGTCGGCCAATAAAAGAAACACGTCCATTGGGCAGGACATGTCCACTCACTAGCCCATATGACACATATATATTGAGAGTTGTGTAACTAAGTTCGAAAGCAAGAAGCAAGAGTTGGGAGGCAAGTTCACAGGGTAAGGCAAGATGAGCAGTACACAACTGATAAATCTGTCACAATTCTGAGCCATGAAGGAGAGAAAAACGGAATTTGAGGTGCGCACTACCCTCATGGATAAAGAAGAGAAGAAAACCGAATCAACGGAAGTTGGAGAGGAGGTTATCCTCTCTAGACTGTACTTTCCTTATGCGTTGAGGATCTCCCTCGGTTTCTGCTAAACCTCAAGTCCCAGAAAGTAATGCGTTGACCTAATATCCTTCATCTCAAATTATGGCACTAGATTTGACTTCCAACCTTCATTAGTCTCTTTACACTTGTTATAATTAGATTTTCCATATACAACACCAAAATAACTATCAATCATATGCCCTACAAAGAACTATCAATCCTGGCATACTAGACCCTGGGTGCCTGTTTGAGTCCATATAGGGATTTCTTAAGCCTACATACATGCGTGTCTTTGTCATGGACGTTGTGGTTGCTCAATGTAGAATTCTTCTTCAATGATGTGATTAAGGAAGGCAATCTTCACATCCATCTGATGGATGCTCCATCACATCGCAAATGGTATTGAAAGAACTACTCAAATAGATGAGTATCTACCTTTAGGAGCAAGCATCTCTTCTTATTCTACTTCATTTTTGTGAGAGAACCCAAGAGCACCAAATATGGCCTTATATTTCTTCACTTTTGGAAATATCTACCCTTGGCTCCTCTTTTGGTTCCTCTTCTTGAGGCCCCTCTGCAACTTGCTAGGTCCTGAGATTTCCTAGATGTCAAGTTCTCCGCGAACTTGAAACATTCGCTCAACATTGTCTTTTGTCAATTTATCAGGAATATTATGTAAGCCTTTGAATCCTTGCAGTATCCCAACATGATGCCCCTCTCACTTGGTGGCTGCAACTTTTTCCTCTTTTAAAGAGGTATGTGGATATGGATTGGAAAAACATATATTTAGAGATGTCCTATCTTAGGTTTCTTCCTTGTGAATGCTTCCTCTAGTGTCTTATCCTCTAGAATCCACCGTGGGCTCTTATTGTGAAAATACAAAGATTTGTTGCATGCCTCGATGCTGAAAAACATCACCAAACTCTGATCATGGATCATGGTATTCACTGCACTAATGATACACTTGTTGTTCCTATATGCAACCCCATTTTGCTGGAGGTTTGTAGTCATGTGTATTTTGCCTCTTGATCCCTTCCTCCTTGGAAAAATTAGTGAACTCATTAAAGGTGTATTCACCTTCATTGTCTCTCCTCAACACCTTCGTTGTGGTTAAATTTTCCCATAATCTTGCAGGGCTTTGTTTGAATCACAAATTTGAGTTGTGAACTCTCCATGCTCTGAGTGCCTTAGGGTTTTTTAGGGTCATGAATTCGTATATGTAGCCAAAAACACATTTTAAATACAAAATATCATAATTTGACCAAAAATTGTTTCGCCAAATTCCAACCAAAAACTCCAAAATGTGTAATAGTTAGAAAACACCTAACAAAACTAGATCTAAAGCTTTTTAGATCCATTACCAGTGTAATTATAATATTCCAACACTCCCCCTTAATCATGTTGCTAAGAATTTACAATATGGTTCCTTAATGTTTATCTTCGTATCCAATCTTCTATTTATTGATTTGTTGTCTTGGTCTTGATTTGAGTCATGTTCTAATATCTAGTTCTTCATTCTTGGGATTGCTTGCTCCTTCCTTTTGTACCTACAGAAATATCATCGTTGATGTCCATTTAAAAGGAAATCCATCTATTGAGATACATGCATGGCAACCATTGTACTCACTTGTTCTTAGGAAAATCTTTTCCTTTGCATGTTAGATTCCTCAACCATGACTTGGTCTCAACTATCACACATTTTGAGATTGCTTCACACATTTTCCCCTTAATAGAATATTGAGCATCTCCAAAAACATTGGGTCAACATACCAGGAACCTGCGACCGTGGTACCTATCGAAGTGGTTCATTCCAAAAATTGATCCTACATGCTTTCCATGCATGAGAGGGAGGACTCCATGTCTTTCAAAATGTACGCTTAAATAACCTTCCTAATGCTAGGCATTACAAATTGGACCAAAAACTCGGGCGTGTTAGGTACAATCGATCATGCATCCCTTCCAACCTTATATCATTTTAATTCAAGTACAACACATATTTGAGTGTTGTACAACAACATTAAGATTAGCTTCATCATGTGCCCAAAACATGAGCCAATCAAAGTAACTATTTTTGCGTACTAGATTTATCACCTAATGTCGACCTTGTTTGTGGGAACTCATTCCATTCATATTCTAGTCTAACTTTATAACGTTAGATATAAGTACAATTTATATATTTAAACTTCCATTATCTACACTAGATTTTAGCCAAATGAGCAGCGCTAGCAATCAAACAAATGATCGTACAAAATGTATGCTTAAATAACTTGCATAAGGTCACGCTTTATAATTTGGTCCAAGAACTCGAGGATGTTAGGTACAATTAATGATGTAGCACATGCAACATTACATCATTTCAATTAATGTACAACAATTATTTGAATGTTGTGCAACATCAAGGTTAGCCTCATCATGTGCCAAAAACTTGAGCCATTTGAAAAACTATGATTTCTTACTAGGGTTAACACTTAATGTTAATCTACTTTGCTAGAGGTCATTCCATTCAGATTTTGTGCTAACTCTACAACTTTAGATATAAGTACAATATAGATATTTATACTTCCAATATCATTATATTTTAGCCAAATGGGAAACTCTAACAATAAAAAAAAGATTGAATTATGGAATCCAGAATAAAGTTACTCGAGACTCGTTTTTCACACTTACAAATATGATATGTATTGAAGTATATCTAAACACAAGCTTTTGTAGTAGCTTTTGTTTGAGAAGAGAAATTTCTATCTTGCATTAAAACATTTGAATACACAAGTTTTCTCATTATAGGTCAAATTAATGATGGAAAAGTACATCACTCTAAGATCAATAGAAGAGTGATTTGAAAAGGAATCAAAAGGTAATGGAACGGGTTCAATAGTCTAGAAAGAAATTGTAAGAGTGTCTACCCTGATTGGAAAATGGCTGTTAGAGGATGTTAAATTATCCTAATACTAGTTATCTGAGCAAACTGATTAGATCTAGTTATTTGTGGGAATTATTAACTTTTGCATTCAATAGGAAATGGTAAAAACAGTCACATATAGGGCATAATTATTTCTGGTCTTCTAGATTAGTTCATCATTTAAAATAATCTCTACAATTTACAAGAGCTCCATTATAAGGAAAATGGCTTTGAGAAATTAACCACGAAAACAACAAACCTGAAAATTTCAGTGTTCATTGAAATTGAGGCAGCTTGCTCTCTAGCCTATATGGATGATTGTATGAAATCTATATGGACGATTTTATGAAATCTATATGGACGATTGGTTGTCGTCTCTTTGGTCAATACTCACTGCATTTTGCTTGTTGTACCATTGTTGAAATCTTCATCAATGACTGGAAATTAGATTAATTTTCTTCTTCTCTCACGTGACTTGTGAAATGAATGCTCTGTTTCTGTGTGCTTTCCATCTTTTTTAACTTTGACATGAGTTAAAAGCCTAATCTTCAACGGCTAAGATCTAATCATGAGATAGATGTCTCTATTTTAATTAAATGATAAAGTGGCCCACTTTATTCATTTTATTAGTTAAAAGTCATTTTAATGAAAAAAATTCACTTACTTAATTAATTAATAAAGTGAATTTATAGAAAAAAGCATAAGATACATTTGATGATGATTTCCATAAGTAGACACCCTCATGAAAATACCCACCTGAGCTACAAACACTAACAATCCCTCTTAACAAGGAAGGTATTTTCCACCACTCCAAGCCTGTCTCAGAACTAGAAAAACTTGCCCTTCACCAAGGACTTGGTGAAAACTTCTTCCAACTACTCCTTTGTAGAAATATATTAGAGTTTGACTTGCCACCATGTACCCTGCCTCAGTGGAACTTAGTGCTATTGAGGTTTTCTTTCTACTGAATTAGGAAATAACTATTGACCACAAACTAAAGCAGGATTGATGGTACATGGACAATGGCGCATCGAAACATATGACAGGGTTATAGGAGGTATTCAAGACTCTAGCTGAGTGGGACTCAAAGTTGCACATGGTGTTGGGTGACAAGAGTTAGAAGGAAATCCAAGGATCGAGAGTTGTGCCATTCAGAATGGAGTCAGGACAAGTGATGCGGGTCCACAATGTATTGTTTGTACTAGGACTCAGATGTAGCATGATATTGGTCTCATCGATCGAGAAGAAGGGGTTTGAGGTCTTATTCCAGGATGGGAAGGCAAGACTCAGGCCTAGAGGCTCTAGCTCCGCACGTATTATGCTTGGAGTTAGAGATCATGGTCTATATAGGTTGACGGGAAAGCCTATAGATCATGGAAAGAAAAAGCAGGAGGACCAGGTGCAGGTTCTAGAGAAGCCTGTGTAGGTGCAGAATTCAGAGGGGCAGGTCCAGGTTCCATAGGGTCATAGGGAGTCAAGTTCTAGAGGGAGTTTGCAAGTTCAGGGGGAGACTTTGTAGCTTGACAAGAGTGCGTGGTTAGTGGGGAGCAAGGGTGCTTCTATATCTTGCCAAGAAGGAATCAAGCAGAGAATGGAAGACATTTCAAGATAAGAAGAAGAAGCAAGATGCTACCAGTGATAGTGACACTTCCGAGAGAGGCGTAGTTCATACTATAGGGATTGTTGCAATTGTGAGCGCCAGGAGTTGGGCGGGTGTTGCGAGTAGTGATGATGATGATGAGCTACTTCCTATTCTTGGAAGTACCTCCCTCATTAAGAGGGATTGTTGATTTTTGATAACTTGGTAGGTACTCCAAGCCCTAGGGTTTGGGTTAGAGAGCATGGTCTATATAGGCTAACGGGAAAGCCTATAGATCATGGAAAGAAAAAGCAGGAGGACCAGGTGCAGGTTCTAGAGAAGCCTGTGTAGGTGCAAACTTCAGAGGGGTAGGTCCAGGTTCCATAGGCTCATAGGGAGTCAAGTTCTAGAGGGAGTTTGCAGGTTCAGGGGGAGACTTTGCAGCTTGACAAGAGTACGTGGTTAGTGGGGAGCAAGGGTGCTTCTATATCTTGCCAAGAAGGAATCAAGCAGAGAATGGAAGACATTTCAAGATAAGAAGAAGAAGCAGGATGCTACCAGTGATAGTGACACTTCCGAGAGAGGCGTAGTTAATACTATAGGGATTGTTGCACTTGTGAGCACCAGGAGTTGGGCTGGTGTTGAGAGTAGTGACGATGATGATGAGCTACTTCCTATTCTTGGAAGTACCTCCCTCATTAAGAGGGATTGTTGATTTTTGATAGCTTGGTAGGTACTCCAAGCCCTAGGGTTCGGGTTTGGAGCACCCATTGATGTTTGGGCCAAAACCATGAGGCATTTTCTACATGTGATGTATGGAGATGATAGAGGATGGCGAGGAGAATCCAATGCAATGAAAATCATTGAAATTTGAGTTGTAGAAGATGAGATATGATTTTTTGAAGGTAATGATTGATTTTTGGACATACAAGTCATGTACGCTTGAGATGGTTATGTCCAAAATACATGTCTCTTGGAGAATTCGTGGAACCCTTCTTTAGTGTATAAATAGAAGGTGGATGGAGGTCATTTCAATCATCCAAATGTGCATCTATCTCGTGTTAACACATCTAAGGCAACAAAGTTTGTGGAGGATAGGTCATGGAGGAGAGAGGGCTTGTTTGGCACAAGTCTTTCCCTATTACAGGTCTAATTTTACCTCAGGCAGAGGCTGCAGACTTAAGATGACAGACTTAAGATGATTTCATGACTATTTTGAAGTGTGGTTGGGTGAGGTTCTTCTCTCCTTGCTAGGCGGCAGCCCTAGCTATCAATTGTGGGTAGGTTGCAGGCCTGAAATGTCCTATACAAGAGGGTCGTAGGTGTTGTAGTTTCATAGTCAGCCGTAGATTGTATAGGGAGGAATTTTGGGCTTGTTTGAGGGCTGGTTGTAGCCCTATCCCACAATGCGTTTAGACAACAAAGGTATGGAGGGAGGCCTCAGTTAATAAGAGGTTGATTTTGCATTTTTAATGTTGTTGTTGCAGAGTGACAAGTGCCCTAACTAGGAGTAGCCAAGACAACAAATGTTACAACACTCTAGAAGGAGGTATGTCAGGTATGTGATGTGTTTTGTGTGAGTAGATGCTAGTTGGATCAGTCCTAGTGTGGACAGAATTAGTTGCAGCCTATGGAAGCCATGTGTTAGGGTTGACTTGGGTGGTTAGAAACCCTAACTAGGAGAAGATTCTACAATGGTTTATTGATAGAGGTATAGGTCTGTTGGAGGGTAGCATGTAGGTAGTGCCCTAAAGTAGCAAATAAGAAGGACGTTCATTGTTGCGTGATTGGGTGAAGATTGGAGCCTAATGGGTAGCTCTTTGATGGACAAAAGAAGCTACCAGATTGGTAGATTGGGGCTCAGGTGTTGGCCAGCCTAGAAGAGCAGATTGGATGAGTCCGTGTTCGTTGTAGCAGAAGTGACTTGCAACAGTGATAGTTGGAAGCCCTCTTGGAGTCTCTATGTGTTGTCCTTTGATAGACTAAGGGGTAGCTAGAGAGCAGATCGAAATCAAAGGACCAACATGATCAGATACGACATATATGTTGAGCTTGTGGCGAGATTTTCATTGTATCTTGTATTCTTGTACTTGTGGATATTTGCGGGCCATTATCCCTTGTATGGGAACCCTAGACAATTGTATTATATGTTCATTAATATAATGAAGTTGGGTTGAAAAATTTGTAAAAAGTTGTTGAAAATTATGCATGTGTGATTTACTGCTATTTATATTCCGTTGTGCAAAGTAGCTTTGTTGAGATTCTTGGCTTGGTAGCGTCAGAGATTTTAAGATTCTATCCTAACACCAGGGATGTGGAAATTCAATAGATGTAAAGTGATTTACTATTTTTGTAAAGTCTACTTAGACTTTATATTTTTAGACTTTTTGTTTTTAGTGATTCTAATTTTAAACTTTCTATATTAGAAATTCTATTTTTATAAATTCATCCTTGATCTGCCAGTTTTCAACACTCCCTCTCAACTAGGGAGGAATTTCTTTTTGCAATAAAGATCTTTTATTTATCTACTCATCTCTGTTCATCTCTTCTCTGTATCATCTGGAACAATGATGTCTCACTCTAATGAAGAAAAATTATCATAGGGGAGATTCATCGATCAACCTATATTCACTTGGGGGCAATTCCACTTGCCAACATATGACAAGGATCTCGCACATCCAAATCTCATCTCTGCTTGGGGGGTCCACTTTTCAACACATGACAAGGATTTCACACATCCAAGGCTCATCTTTGCTTGGGGGGATCCACTTGTCAACACATGACAAGGATCTCACACATCCAAGGTTCATCTCTGGTTGGGGGGATCCACTTGTCAACACCTGACAAGGATCTCGCACATCCAAGGCTCATCACTGATTGGGGGGATCCACTTATCATTAGATGACAAGTATCTTGCACATCCAAGTCTCATCTCTACTTGGGGGGTCCACTTGTCAACACATGACAAGGATCTCACACATCCAAGGCTCATCTACGCTTGAGGGAATCCACTTGTCAACACATGACAAGGATCTCGCACATCCAAGGCTCACTAAAATGTCAAGTGGTGGAACACCTACATCATAGACAATCAAATAGACAAGTCTCACTGCAACTATTGGCCATATAGTTGGCTCTTTCCTACTCCTAGATTGTGGGTCGGATGCATACTGAGGCCTACTCTTGTGGCACATACTACACAAGAGGTCCATCATCCTCAAGAGCTTTCCGGCATCATTCCCTAATCTTGTGAGTTCTGATAGGGGAAAAGAAACTCAGTGTTCTTGAACAACTGTGACCACTTCTCGTAAGGGTCACGCCCATAAGTACAAGATGCTCTCTAAAAACCAAGAACTTTCCTTTTGGTAAAGGTTTAGTAAGAATGTTAACTATCTGATCATCAGCCACAATATGATGGAGCGTCTCTGCTCTTTTGCTGCACCATGTCTTGAATATAATGATGTTTGATTTCAATGTGCTTGGACTTGTCATGGAATATAGGATTTTCTGCAAGACGAATCTCTCTCTTATTGTCACAATATATAATTGTTATGTCTACAACTTGCTCAAATAGCTCTCCAAAGAGCTTCCTCATCCATATTGCCTCACAACTAGCCATGCTAGCAATAATGTACTCAACTTCAACTATACTCAGTGCAACAAACTTTTGCTTTTTTCTCATCCAAGAGATCATGGAAAATCCCAATCTAAAGTAGCTCCTAGAAGTGATCTTTCTATCAACAAAGTTACCAGCCCAATAAACATTAGTATGTCCATGAAGTCTTACATTTTCTGCAGTATATCTCAATCCAAGGTTGATGGTCCCATGTAGGTATATCAACACATGCTTTGCAACAATCCGTTGTGCATGTGATGGCTTAATCGTATATTGGCTCAAATAATTTGCCGCAAAACATATGTCCGGTCTAGTGTTCACTAAGAACATTAGTGCCCCAATTATTTGACGATACTCAGAAGGATTTGCCAAGTCAGGACCTACAACTTCACCACATAGATTCTTGAAATTCATTTCCATCGGAGAATTCATAGACTTGCACTTTGTCATACCAAATCATTCTAACAGCCTGACAACATGTTTTCCTTGAGAAAGGAAAATCTCACTAGGTCTCTGCCATACTTGAAGACCAAGAAAATAGGGCATCAGATGAAGATTTCTCATTTCAAACTCAGAATCTAACTCCCTCTTACACTGGAGGATAAGAGGTTCACTAATGGTCATAAATAAATCATAAACATATAATACCGAAACCAAAAGGCATACCTTGGACCATTTTGAAGTAAAGATTTGGATCAAAATTACATCTGGTAAAACCAAGCTTCTTCAAGAAGCTACCAATGCGGGCATACCAACCTCTTGCAGGTTTCTTCAAACCATAGAGGACTTTCTTTAGTGTGAACACATGAGTTTTCTGGTCATGTACTTCAAAGCCTTGTGGTTGCTCCATAAATACTTCTTCCTTGAGGAAGCCATGCAAAAAAAAAAAAAATTCTACTCATTCATTTGGTGAAGGGACCATCCTTGGCTAGCAGCTAGAGCCACAATAGATCAGATGGTTGTATAGTGGGAAATGGGTGCAAATATTTCATCATAGTCTATTCCCTCTTTCCAAGAGAACCCTCTGGCCACAAATCTAGCTTTATATTTTTCAATACTGCCATCAGCACCATGTTTAATTTTATACAACCATTTAGAAGACACAACAGATTTACCTTGGGGTCTTGGAATGACTTCCCATACATCATTAGGAATGATGGATTCCTATTCTTCAACCATTGCATCTTTCCACACTTGAGCCTTCACAATTTCTTCAAAAGTGCATGGTTCAATTTGAATAATGTTGCTCATGACTACAACATATCCTTGGAATCGACTTGGTTTCTTGCTTTCTATGAAGGTTCCTCTGGGAGCAACTGGTCTATCAACATGCTATAAAGTGTCATGAAACAATAATCATCTTTTTCTAGCACATGGAGAAGGATCGAAGGAGTCCATGCGATCCATGGGTTCATCAACGAGATCAAGCTTAGGCTTGGGATCTTCTTTTCCATCCAAGGCATCATCCTATCTTTCAACATTAGTAGGAGGAGGAGTGTCTATGGCTTTTCAAAGAGCTATATCTTCATCAAATGTTATATCTTTGCTAAAATCTATATTTCTTTGTCCAGGTACATATATTCTATAAGCTTTAGAACTTTCACAATAGCCAACAATCATACCTTTCTTACCGGAAGCTTCCAACTTGCTACTCTTTCCTTTGGCACATGAAATTAGATAGGGTTGTCAAAGATCCTTAAGTTCCCATTATGTTTTGGTTTATATCGTATGGCGGTCTCTTTCTTGATTCCAACTTCTTTGCAGAAGTCTTGAGCTCTTGTCCACTCAAGTCATGGGATGGCTCGACACCTTCCTCAATCTCGATACAAAGGACTTGGTTCTCACATTCATCAAATATACCTATCAACCCCAGAACAAGAGCAAGAGAAATAGTTGCAAAGTAAATAAACATAATAAAAATATACCTATTGATGAGGCTTCTCTTTCTTTCTTTTGTAGATGTGAGAGTGACTCCTTCATTATCCTTGCACCAGCTTCCTCTTTGAGCTTAATTTTCCTACACTATTTTGCACCCTGATGATCTTCAGGATCTGTTTTTCTTGATCGCATCCTCATCAAGAAGTTAGTGAAAGATTCATTCAAATACTCATGCAGGAAAAATAACCAATGATCTATAAAGATAAATCTAAACAAGAATAGTGACACAAAAAAACAACATAAGACTTGAAAATACTTTGGGATTGAAGGAAGTTGTTAGCTCCCTTTTGATCCGGCCTCTATAAGTTACCATTGTATATAAGTCACATGTCATTGCCAAAAGAAATGCATCTTCTTAATCACCACTTAGCAAACTCCATCATGATCCACTCTAATCTCAGGTATTTCGGAAACTATCTTTCTCACATGAGGTAATGCTTTATAGTGAAGATGAGAAAACTTTTGGTGCCACACAGTGTATATTGATAATTACTCATCATTAATCAATGAATGGATAGGCCTTCCATTGATTTTATACAAATCTTCATATCTTGATCCCAGAGTGAAGACATGTAATAATAATTATACATATTGCTTCATTGTCTGCAATGATATTAGTTATAATCCATCTTTGATCGTTGCAAAAGAAGTTAATTTATAAACTATCATTCCATCTTTTGCAAAATTCATGATTCTTACCTACAACCACTATTTTTAGTAAAATTTAATATCAAAATTACCAAAACCCATAAGATTATGACCATTCTCATATAATGTGAGAGAGTCAAAATCC
Organism: Pinus taeda; assembly: GCA_000404065.3. NCBI lineage: Eukaryota > Viridiplantae > Streptophyta > Pinopsida > Pinales > Pinaceae > Pinus > Pinus taeda. The sequence goes on along the minus strand of APFE030300784.1, from coordinate 73,784 downwards.
CCCTATCTTCAGCATTCAATTTCTATCATTTAATCTTTCATAACCTTCTATGCATTATATTTCTTTTCAAAACAACACTTTCTTGCACATGCATAGATAGAAACAAAACTACTCTTTATTTTTGCATGCATCAACAAGTTCCAAAAACCACAACTATTAAACACATGCAACAACTTAATTACTATCTACAAAATTACTATCATATCTCGGGTTCCTTGAAATCTTGGAAGAATGGTAGCAGTAAAATTTTAACAACAAAATTTCAGCAGTAAATTTTAGCAATAAAATTTCAACAATAAATTTCAGCAATAAGATTTCAGCAATAGAGTTTCAGCAATAAAAGAGGAGATATTTCAGCAAAAAATGAGTAGCAAATAGAAGGAACGACAAGAGATATTTCAGCAAAAAAAGAGCTGCAAATGGAGTAGACAACAAGAGATATTTCAGTAGAAAAAGAGCTGCACATGGAGTGGACAACAAGAGATATTTTAGCAGAAAAAAAGCCACCAATGGAGCGGACAAAAAAAATATATTTTAACAGAAAGAGAGTTGCAAATGGAGCAGACAACAAGAGATATTTCAGTAGAATGAGAGTTGCAAATGGAGTTTGTCTTCTTGAGTTTGTTTTCACCAAAGCTTTGATACCATGTTGAAATTTTGATGATCTATGTTGTTACAATCACTTAATTCCAAAACTTCTTTACGCTGCAAAAGAAGTTAAGTAATTGTAGATAGAACATAAACCGTATAATATGCACAACAAAAAACAACGAAGAACTCAATGAAATACATAGAAGTTAGGGCAATGAACAGGGTAAAACCCACAAAGGGAAAACCCAACCAAATTCTTCTTCTATTAGAAATCAATTGTTTAGTGGAGATACAAAGTACAATGAGAGAGTGAAAAAATTCACCCAAATCTGAAGAATATCTTTGATAGCAGTAGCAGATGCAAACACTGAATCACTTTGGATCTCCAAGATCTACTCTTGCTCTTCAAGAATTTCTCTCTCTATCTTCCTCTAGACTCTCCAACTCTCTCTTTCTCAAGTTTGAATTCTCCTCTCACAAGCACAAGTGTATCTAGTAAGGATGAGAGGCACAAATATATGAGAAGAGCAAGGAGGTCAAATTCATGAGGAAGTAACTCCTATGCCTTGAGGAGGAGTTACATATGCCAAAATAGGAGTGTAACTTATGCCATAAAGGAGAGGAGTGTAACTTATGCATTAAAAAGATGTAAGAGGAATCTTTTTATGACGAGTCATTAAAGTGTGTAAGAGAGTGTAAGAGGTGCATAAGAGCATTACAGGGAGATGAATGGATCCATTAAGAGAGAGAGTAACATATGCATTAATTGAGGGGAGTTACATATAACATGATTGACTCTCATGATTGAGAGACTTGAGTTTCTTAATAATAATAATAATAATATTGATGATTAAGTCAAAATTGAACTATTAATATTGACTGATGATCAAAAGGGATTTTGCATCAACAATACTTGATTACCAATTGATGGAAGTTGATTTCCATTTTTGGAAAGTCATACTTGAAACTTCTTATTTTTAGACTTTCTATTTTTAGTATTTCTATTTCAGAAACTCTATTTTTATAAATTCATCCCTGAGCTGCTAATTTTCAACAACCGGGTTAGTAGTTATAGTCGAGAATGATAAAATAAGGATATGCTTGTTACACCTCTTTGGTGTGAGAAAGAGTTTTAATTGTTGAACTTAACTAGGGTCTTGGAGAGCTAGGGGATTGCAATAAGGTGGCGATAATCCTTTGATTTACATGAACTTTGTCTTTATGCAAATTAATGAATTTTTTAAGCATCCACTACTTGTGTAAATTGTAGATTTGATTGTTAACTATTTAGATTCCGCATAGTGTGTAATTTCCAATAATATATGTTTCGCTAATCTAACATAAGTTAAGGGTAGATATGCTAAGTGATTTAACATTATAATTAAAAAACAAAAGGAATTTTTTATTGGTGTTATTATAGGTTCCATTAATGTTTTTGGATATGTTATATGCATGATAAGATTGCCCTAGAGGGAGGAAAGTCATTGGAACACATTGGTGTCTTATCTCTTGGATTGCCTAGTTGATTAGGGGGGCTAAGGAATGGAATTTTGTCTGTTGTCACCAATGTTTTGTTTATATTTCATTGAAACCCTAAAGGATGAAAATTCATAGGATTAATTTTTAGGAAACCTATTGTTTGAGAGGCGAAATTTTTGTTTTGCATTAAAACATATGAATACACAATTTTTCTCATCATAGGTCAAATTAATGATGGAAAAGTACTTCACTCTAAGATCAATAGAAGAGTGATTTGAAAAGGAATCAAAAGGTAATGGAACGAATTCTTTAGTCCAGAAGGAAATTGTAAGGGCATTTTACCTGATTGGGAAATGGCTATTAGAGGATGTTAAATTATCCTAAAACTAGCTATCTAAGCACACTGATCAGATCTAGTTATTTCTTGGAATTATTAACTTTTGTATGCAACATGAAATGAGAAAAGAAATCATAGACAATGCACAATATTTTCTGGTCTTCTAGATTAGTTCATTTTTTAAAATAATCTTTAGAACATACAAGAGCTTGCTTAAAGGGAAAATGGCTCTGAGAAATTAACCAAGAAAACATCAAACCCAAAAATTTCAGTCTTCATAGAAATCGAGGTAGCTTGCTCTCCAATCTATATGACTGTATGGAATCTATATAGATGTTTGTACAACCTGATTTGTTTGGTGGTATGGCTGCTCTTTCCCTTACTTCTGATTGGTTTCCTTTCCCTTGCTAAATACTCCTTGCCTTTTGCTTGTTGAACCACTATTAAAATCCTTGCTAATGCCTGAAAATCAAATTTATTTTCTTCTTCATTCACGTGACTTGTGTAATGAATGCTCTGTGTGTGTTTTCCCTCTCCTTGTTTTCTTAACTTTGACATGAGCCGAAAACCTAATATTCAATGGCTAAGATCTAATCATAAGATCAATGTCTATTTTAATTAACTCATTAAGTGACCCACTTTATTCACTTCATTAATTTAAAGTCACTTTAATGAAAAAAATGTTCACTAAACTAACTAATTAATAAAGTGAACTTCTAGAAAAGAGCATAAGATACATTTAACGACAATTTCCATAAGTAGACACCTTGATGCAAAATACTCGCCTAAGCTATAAACACTAATACTCTATCTTAATGAGGAAGGTATTTTCCACCACTCCAAGCTTGTCTCGGAACTAGACAAACTTGCCCTTCACTAAGGGCTTGGTGAAAATGTTTGCCAACTGCTCTTATCTTGAAATATATTTGAGCTTGACTGGCTGCAATATACTCTGCCTCAACTTAACTTAGTGCTATTGAGTTTTGCTTCCTACCGAATCAGGAAATCACTACTGACCCCAAACTAGAGTAGCACCCAAAGATGCTTTTTTGGTCTTATCACTACCTTCCTAGTCTGAGGAGGAAATTGCCTAGTTGCTACTAGACCTCAAGTTCCAGAAAGTAATGCATCGACCCAATATCCTTCATTTCAAATTCTGACGCTAGATCTGACTTGCAACCTCCATTAGTCTCTCTACACCTGTTAGAATGAGATCATCCACATACAACAACAAAATGAGGGTTTCATATTCAACCAACTAGAAGTAAAGGTTGGGATTTGCCTCACTCTTGGTAAATCCTTTGCCCTACAAATAATTGTCAATCCTGGCATACCAGGCCTTAAGCGCCTATTTGAGTCCATACAAGGCTTTACAACAGAGTAGAATGATGATGATGGAGCAAGGAGGATTTCATCTGGAGTGTGGGATGATGTTGAGAATGATGAGCCTTGGTATAGATGAGCTAGCAGGGAGATTGAGGATTATAGGGAGACAATAGAGTCAGTTCTATGGCTTAAGGATTCAAAGTTGGAGAGATTAATTAAAGACAACAAGGGTAGGATAGGCTCCTATCCCCCTTTATTGAGTTACATTGCAAACAAATATAGAGGGGTTAATCCAGGAGATAGAGCATCATTTGTAGCATTGAATAGAGTATATTGAAGAGAGAAGGGTACATCTTCAGGAGATGGAGTTGGATATGGAGTGTGGAGAGGTAGTCGTCAAGACTACCTGGCTTCATCTTCTTTATGAACTCTTGGAGATTGGCTCATCCTCAATTTCTTAGGGTGGAGAGTATACAAATATGTGGAGTGCCTCACAAGTGGTATGTGATGTGTTTGCACTTAGTTTGGATGGCGTGATTTCTTGTGGAGTTGGCGCTACGATTAGATTAGCTAACGACACAAGGGGATCCAACACATGGCTTTCTTATCGAAGCATTCGCAAGTTCACATGATTAATGCAATGTTAGGAAATGATCATTCATCACATGATTCATGCAGTTTGATAGGAGGTTGTTTGATGGCATGAGATTTTAGTTTTATGGACAATGTTCTTGAGGATGCAACACCTTGGTGATGGATGGATTGCCAAGGGTGTCCACTTTTGATGATGGCAACATCTTTGAATTGGGGGAGGATGCTCGGACTTTAGGGTTGAGTGCTCACAAGTGCCGCATGTCTGGCTAGTCGAGTCGCAAGAAGAGATAGGTATTGCATGATTTGCAATGATTGTGCAACATTTTGGGGTATCTTAACCAAGTGAATCGAGATGGGAATACCCATGATTGAGTGAGGTGGTTGAGATGAGTGCACTCGAGTTCAATGACTTGAGTGTGTATGAGTTGGCTCAAGTGGTGGGCGCTCGCCCAATTTTGAGGTTTCCTGTATGATGGAATGAGTTGCTTAGGTCATGCCAACTGAGCCCATACATCACCACATAAGAGATTTCACCATGCATGGGTCGGCTTCATGATGAAGGAAGTCAGCACGAGTATTTGTAGTGTTGGCTAGTGATATGTGAAGGGTTGACCAATTGAAGAGACACGTAGATTGGGTGAGACACGTCCATTCACATGCCCATATGACACATATATATTGAGAGCCGTGTAATTGAGTTGGAAGGCAAGAAGCAAGACTTGGGAGGCAAGTTCTCAATGTAAGGAAAGACGAGTTGTACACAAATCGGAACTGTGTCACAAGTCCAAGCCATGAAAGAGAGCAAAAGAGAATTTGAGGTTTTCTCTACCCTCATGGGTAAAGAAGAGAGCCAAACCAAATCAACATAAGTTGGACTGGAGGTTCTATACATACGTTGGACGAAAACAGTAGTTGAGGAATTGGAATTGAGATTCGTAGTAACATACCGAGACGTTTAAGCCTCAATATTCTTTAGATTGGTCATGATTAGAGTGGCCATCATTTTGCTATCCTCCATCCCGAATCATTTCAGCATATCTAGAGTGTACTTCCCCTATCCGAGGGGGATCTCGCTTGGTTGTTGGTAAACCTCAAGTCCCAGAAAGTAATGCGTTGAGCCAATATACTTCATCTCAAATTCTGACACTAGATCAGACTTCGAACTTGCATTAGTCTCTTTACATTTGTTAGAATGGGATCATCCACATACAACACCAAAATGAGGGTCTCAGATCCAACCAAAGAGAAGAATAGGTTGGGATCTACCTAACTGTTGGTGAAGCCTCAGCCTTGCCGATAGATGTAAATCCTAGCATGCTAGGCCCTGGCCCATTTGATTCCATATAGGGATTTCTTAAGCCTCCATACACGCGTGTCTCTATCATTGGCCTCAAACCCCTGGGGTAGCGCGATGTAGAATTCTTCCTCAATGATGCGATTAAGGAAGGTGATCTTCAAATCCATTTGATGGATGCTCGATCCAATCCTAGAATCTATTGAAAGAACTACTCAAATGGAGCAGTATCTACATTCAGGAGTAAGCATCTCCTCATAGTCTACTTCCTTTTTGTGAGAGAACCCAAGAGCCAAAAATATGACCTTATATTTCTCGACATTGCCATTTGTTGCATGATTTACCAAGTAAGACCACTTGGATGTCATAATTATCTTCTCCTTTCGTCTTGGCACAATATCCGAGACAACATTCTTCATGATGGAGTTGTCCTCCTCAACCATAGCACCTCTCCACACCTCATAATTGGTTTCTTTTGCAAAGCCAGAAGGATTCAAGTCTATGATGCTAGTAACCAAAGCTCGATGTAGAATTATTCCTCAATGATGCGATTAAGGAAGGTGATCTTCAAATCCATTTGATGGATGCTCGATCCAATCCTAGAATCTATTGAAATAACTACTCAAATGGAGCAGTATCTACATTCAGGAGTAAGCATCTCCTCATAGTCTACTCCCTTTTTGTGAGAGAACCCAAGAGCCAAAAATATGACCTTATATTTCTCGACATTTCCATTTGTTTCATGCTTTACCAAGTAAAACCACTTGGATGTCATAATTGTCTTCTCCTTTCGTCTTGGCACAATCTCCGAGACAACATTCTTCATGATGGAGTTGTCCTCCTCAACCATGGCACCTCTCCACACCTCCTAATTGGTTTCTTTTGCAAAGCCGAAAGGATTCAAGTCTATGATGCTGGTAACCAAAGCCATGTACATCAAAAACTTCTGTGAAGGTTTTCTTTCCTTGAAAGTGGTCTTGGGAGGCTCAACATGCTGGTTATCTCTGCTCTTAGCTCCTCCTTTGGTTCTTCTTCTTGAAGTCCCTGTACAACTAATTGGTAGGTCCTAAGATTTCCTACATGCCAAGTTCTCCTCGAACTTGACACCTTTTCTCAACATTTCTTATGTCGATCTATCAAGAAGACTCTATGAGTCTTCGAATTCGTGTAGTTTCCCACCATAATGCCCCTCTCACCTAACGACTGTAGCTTTGTCCTCTTTTCCAGAGGTATGTGGATATAGATTAGAAATCCAAATATCCAATGATGTCCTATCTTACACCTTTTGCTTGTGAATGCTTCCTCCTCGTAGGGATAATATTGGAATCACAAATTTGAGTTGTGAACTCTCCACGATTTGAGTGCGTTAGGGTCTTTTCAGGTGATGAATCCATATATGCAAACAAAAACACATTTTAAATACAAAATATCATAATTTGAACAAAAAATTTGTTTCTCCAAATTCGAGCCAAAAACTCCAAAATGTATAATAGTTAAACAATACCTAACAAAGATGGATCTAAAGCTTTGTAGATTCATTCTCAGTGTAATTATAATATTCCAACACTCCCCCTTCATCATGTTGCTAAGCGTTTGCAATACATTTTGTTAATGTTTATCTTCTTATTCCATATTCTACTTATTGATTTGTTGTCTTGGTCTTGATTTGAGTCATTTTCTTGTCTTTAGTTCTTCATTCTTGGGCTTGCTTGCTCCTTCCATTTGTACCTACAGAAATCTAATCATTGATGTCCATATAAAAGGAAATCCATATATTGAGATACATGGGTGGCAACCATTGTACTCACTAGTTCTTAGGAAAATATTTTCATTTGCATGTTATATTCCTGCTTAACCATGACTTGGTGCCAACTATCTCACATTCTGTGATTGCTTCACAATTTTTCCCCTCAATAGAATATTGAACATCTCCTACAATATTAAGTCAAATACGAGTACCTTCGACTGTGGTACTTATCCCAGTTGTTCATTCCTAAAATTGATCCTACATGCTTCCCATGCATGAGAGGGAGGACTCCATGTGTTGCAAAATGTATGCTTAAATAACCTGCCTAAGGCTAGGCATTACAAGTTGGACTGAACACTCGGGGGTGTCAGGTACAACTGATCATGCATCCTTCCAACATTATATCTTTTTAATTCAACTGCAACAAGTATTTGAGTGTTGTACAACAACATCAAGATTAGCTTCATCATGTGTCGAAAACACAAGCCAATAAAAGAAACTATGTTTGCTTACTAGGGTTATCACCTAATGTCGATCTTGTTTGCGAGAACTCATTCCATTAAGCTTCTATTCTAACTCTACAATTTTAGATATAAGTATAGTCTATATATTTAAACTTCCATTATCTACATTGGATTTTAGCCAAATTGGCAACTCTAGCGATCAAACAAATGACTATAGAAAATGTACTGAAGCATATCTAAAGATAATCTTTTGTAGCACCTTCATGATCATAACACCCACAAAACACAATAAGTGCAACTTTCTTCTAAGATTTGGAGAATCTATAGTCAGCAACAATATATTCCTCCTCCACAAACATAGTAGACAAAAATATTCTCCATCTTACAACTTTGACAATCTCTCTCTCAAAGCAACTTGTGCTTTGACATTGCTTGCTAGAAGTAAAAAATGATGTGAGATGGAAATAAGTAACTAATAACCAAGAAACAACTATGTGGATCAGTTGTGACTCATCTCAACTTCATGATTATATCCTTGGCCACTTCGACAGAAACTGACCACTTGAGAAACATTTGTTGGATTATAGGCAAGAGGGGTTCAGGTACAACCTTCCATCATTATATGGTTTAAGCCAACAAACTCTGACACTTTTTTTCAAAGATAGTTACATAAGTCATTCGAAATTCTATAAAATCAGCAAGTACAAGTTTTTTCTATAGGTTGAAGAGAAAATTCTATTCAAGGAGAAATCCTTTTTTATTTGTCTCATTTGTGATCAATTACCCTTATTGACCCTTCTTGTAGGAGTAAGGTTTGGATAATTTATCTGTAGTTTGATTCAATTCTTTAAAAACATGTTTTATTGTTATATTTTCAAATGATTTTTTTTCGTAGGGTTTTGTTGATTTATTGTATATTATAATATGTCATTACAACACTAGAAAGGATTATGTATGTTTGACTTACTCATACAGGGTCACCAATTATAGGCAAGAATGATAAATTAAGCATATGCTTGTTACACATTGTTGGTGTGAGAAAGGGTTTTCATTGTTTTCCTTAGCTAGGGGATTGCAATATTGTGGTGATAATCCTTTGATGTACATGAACTTTGTCTTTGTGCATATTAATGATTTTTTGAACCATCCACTACCTGTGTAAATTGTAGATTTGATTATCAACCATTTAAATTCTTCATGGTGTGTAATTTCCAATAATATAGATTTTGCTAATTTAACATAAGTTAAGGGTAGACATGCTAATTGATTTAACATTATAATTAAACCACAAAAGGAAAGTTTGATTGATGTTATTATGGGTTCCATTAATGTTTTTAGATATGTTATATGCATGATAAGATTTCCCTAGTGGGATGAAAGTCATTGGAAAACATTGTGTCTTATCTCTTGAATTGCCTAGTTGATCAAGGGGGTTAAGGAATTAAATGTTGTCTGCTATTGGGAAAGTGAAATAAGCTCCCAATCCATCATTACTAGGGTAGGGGCAAGTATGAGACCTATGGGCTCACAACAATGCGCCAACAAAGATATCTTATTTATTGAATTGCCTAGTCGATTAATGGGTTTAAGGAATGGAATTTTGTCTACTGTAAACAATGTTTTGTTCATACTTCAAAACAAACTTAAAGGATTCTTAGTGTTACTATCTAGGAAACTTGTTGTTTGAGAGGCAAAATTTTGTTTTGCATTAAAACATTTGAATACACAAATTTACTCATTATAGTTCAAACTAATGATGGAAAAGTACATCACCCAAGATCAATAGAAGAGTTATTTGAAAAGGAATGAAAAGGTAATGGAAGGGTTTCAATAGTCTAGAAAGAAATTGTAAGGGCATTTGTCCTGATTGGGAGATGGCTATTAGAGGATGTTAAATTTTCCTAAAACCAACTATTTAAGCAAACATATAAGATCTAGTTATTTGTTGGAATTAACTTTTGTATACAACGGGAAATGAGAAAAGAAATCACATACAGTGCACAATTATTCTTGGTTTTCTAGATTATTTAATCATTTGGAATAATCTTTAGGACTTATAAGAGCTCCCTTACAGGGAAAATGGCTCTGAAAAATTAACCAAGAAAACAACAAACCCGAAAATTTATGTGTTCATTGAAATCGAGGTAGTTTGCTCTCCAATCTATGCGACTGTACAAAATCTATATGGATGGGTGTATGACCTGCACTGTTGGCTTGTATGGTTTCTCTTCTCCCACTTATCATTGGTTGCCTTCTTATTTGCTAAAGGCATGTTGCCTTTTGCTTGTTGAACCATTGTTGACATCCTCATAAATGGCTGAAAATCAGATTAATTTTCTTCTTCACTCACATGACTTGTGAAATGAATGCTCTGTGTGTGTCTTTTCCATATCCTTTTTTAACTTTGAAATGAGCCAAAAACCTAGTCTTCAACGACTACGATGTAATCAAGAGATCAATGGTTCTATTTTAATTAAATCATTAAGTGACCCACTATCCTTAAGGAAGAGAACCAAACTGAATCTGCATAAGTTGGACAAGAGGTTCTATACATATGTTGGACGAGAATAGTAGTTGAGGAATTCGAATTTTGATTGTAGTAGGAGACTGAGATGTTTAGGCCTCAATATTATTTAGATTGGTTAGCATTAGAGTGGAAATCGTTCTTCTATCGACCATCTCTAATCATTTCAACATATCAAGAGCGTACTTCCCCTGTTCGAGGAGGATCTCGCTTGGTTGCTGCTAAACCTCAAGTCCCAGAAAGTAATGCGTTGACCCAATATCCTTCATCTCAAATTTTTACACTAGATCAGACTTCCAACTTGCATTAGTCTCTTTACACTTGTCAGAATGGGATCATCCACATACAACACCAAAATGAGGGCCTTAGATCCAACCAAGGAGAAGTATAGGTTGGGATATACCTCACTCTTGGTGAAGCCTAATCCCTGCAGATAGTTGTCAATCCTTGCATACTAGGGCTTGACCCATTTAAGTCCATATAGGGATTTCTTAAGCTTGCATAGATCTGTCTCTCTATCATGGGCCTCAAACCCCTATGGTAGCTTGATGTAGAATTCTTCCTCAAGGATGTGATTAAGGAAAGTGATTTTCACATCCATTAGATGGATGCTCGATCCAATCCTAGAAGCTATTGAAAGAAGTACTCAAATGGAGTAGTGTCTACCTTCAGGAGCAAGCATATCCTCATAGTCTACTCCCTTTTTGTGAGAGAATACAAGAGCCACAATTTTGAGCTTATATTTCACGAAATTTCCATTTGTTGCATGCTTTACCTTGTAAAGCCACTTGGAAGTCACAACTATCTTCTCCTTTAGTCTTGGCACAATCTCCTAGACATCATTCTTCATGATGGAGTTGTTCTCCTCCACTATGGCATCTCTCCACTCCTCCTAGTTGGCTGCTTCTGGAAACTGGAAGGATTCAAGTCTATGATGCTGGTCACTAAAGCCACGTACATCAAGAACTTCCGCAAAGGTTTTCTTTCCTTGAAAGTGGTCTTTGGAGGCTCAACATGCTAGTTATCTCTGCTATTGGAAGTCTCTACACTTGGCTTTTTCTTTGGTTCCCCTTCCTAAGGCCCCTCTGCAACTATTGGTAGGTCTTAAGATTTCCTAGATGCTAAGTTCTCCTCGAACTTGACAACTTTGATCAACATTGTCTTCCATGTAGTATCCCATCACGATGCCCCTATCACCTAACAATTGCGAATTTGTCCTCTTTTCCAGAGGTATGTGGATGTAGATTAGAAAACCAAATATCTTGTGATTTCCTATCTTATACATCTTACCTGTGAATTATTCAGCGAGTACCTTATCCTCTAGAATCAGGTGTGGGCTCCTATTGTTCAAATACACAACTTTGTTGCATGCCTCGATGCTCAAAAACATCAATAAACTCTGATCATGGATCATGGCCTTCACCACACTAATGATACATTAGTTCTTCCTCTCTGGAAATCCATTTTGCTGCTAGTTGTAGGGCATTGTATTCCCCCTCTTGATCCCTTCCTCCTTGCAAAAATTAATGATCTCATTAAAGGTGTTTTCACCTTCGTTGTCAGTCCTCAACACCTTCGTTGTGTTAATGTTTTCGCAGAATCTTGTAGTGATATGTTGGAATCACAAATTTGAGTTGTGAACTCTCCACAATTTGAGTGCCTTAGGGTTTTTTCATGTGATGAATCCATATGTGGAATCAAAAACATATTTTAAATACAAAAGACCATAATTTGACCCAAAATTGTTTCGCCAAATTCGAGCTAAAACCTCCAAAATGTATAATAGTCAAACAATACCTAACAAAATTGGATCTAAAGCTTTGTAGATTGATTACTAGTGTAATTATAATATTCCAATACTCCCCCCTTAATCATGTTGCTAAGAATTTACAATACGATTCCTTAATGTTTCTCTTCTTATCCAATCTTCTACTTATTGATTTGTTGTCTTGGTCTTGATTTGAATCATCTTCTCGTCTTTAGTTCTTCTGTTAATTTTAGGTATGTTCTATGCTTAGAGCAATTTATTTCAATTTTCACAGTTAGCTCAATATCTTTTCCAGATTAGCAATCACATCAGCATTAAAGTAAACTGCAGATAGAACATAAACATAAATCGCAGAAGACAATCCATGACAAGAGGACACAAGATGTGGCGCTAGCCAGGGACAAACCCCAATGTGGGGAAACCCTTGATCAATTCTTCTATATGTTCTTCAATATTTCAACACAGAGAGAGAGGGAGATAGTACATTTACAACAGAGGTCAACACTTTGACTTATCTAGATAAGAGCATAGATCATCTCTAAGAAGATGATACATGAGATCAGTTGAAGCCATGCTGCTTCAACTGATTCTCCAAGGTGACTCCTTCACCTATCGTTGTGTTGCATTTCGTCATCATGCTACACCTCACCGTGTTGCACCATGTTGCACCCATTATCACTAAGCTGCATCTCATCATGCTTCATTAATCATGATTGTACCCATCACTGTACTGCATTATGTGCCATTGCTGCACCATGTTTCCATACTGACCTATGTGTTGGCTGCACCTTGCTTGCTTGTCGTCCCTTGCTTTCTTGTTGTCCCTAGCATGCTTGTTGTCCTTAGCATGCTTGTTGTCCTTAGCATGCTAACTGTCCCTTGCATGCTAGCTGTAACATTGTATGCTTGGTGTATTTGCTGCTAAGTACCATACAACTGTCCCAATGTTAGTTAGTTGTCCCTTGCATGTTGTTGTCCTTTGGAGACAGATGCTCTGGTTGTTTCGGTAGTTCCCAGGAATTCCAACAGTTCTGGCAGTTTCGGTTGTTCCCAACAGTAGCGGCAATTCCGGCAGTTCCGACAATTCCGGCTATTCTCGGAAATTCTCACAATTCTCGGCAGTTCCTGACAGTTTCGAATTTTGTCGCTATTCCCGTCAGTTCCGGGAATTCCGATAGTTCCCGGCATTCCCGGTAGTTCCGATAGTTTCGGCAGTTTCGGCAATTCTGGCTATTCCCTGCAGTTCCAGTAATTCTGGCTTTTCCCGACAATTTCGACAGTTCTGGCTTTTCCCAGTTGTTCCTGCCAGTTTCGGAAATTCCGAAAGTTCCGGCAATTCTGGCAGTTCCACCAATTCCAGCAGTTCAGGTAGTTCCGACAATTCCGGCAGTTCTGGCTTTTCCATGCTGTAACTAGCAGTTCCGATAGTTCCGGCAATTTCGGAAATTCCGGCAATTCCGGTAGTTCTGGCAGTTCCGGCTTCTTCCCGTAGGATCTCTCCTCCTACTAAAACCTAAATACAAGTAGAGAGGAAGAGATCCCAAGTGTGTTAAAATTACTTAAAGGCCACCTCTATTTATATTGAAACGTTGAGCACAAGTGGGGTTTATTTGGTTGATAGCCGACCTTGACGAATTGTCCCATAACACATAAATTCATATCTACATGAATACTTATTGTAATCGGATGATCTCTAGAGCAATCCTACACCTCTCGATGAGAGGGATCCAAGAAAAATATCAGCTTCCATTAATAAGATGACCCACATGGAGATTGGCCCTAGTTGCCAATTTTAACACTCCCTCTCAACTAGGGAGAACTCCATTTGCTGATCCATATGTCCGACTGTACTATCTCTGCCATCAATGCCCTGCACTTCTCTGCTCTGCTGAGCTCTGCTTTGGTCTGCTCTGTGTGCTTTGCTGAACAATGAAGAAGAAGAATTGATCGAGAATTTCTCATACCATTCGCTACTGACCCGAAATTAGTTTCATCTTAAGAGAGTGTGTCACATCACTCTTACTGACTTGAAGTCAGTTTTATTGATCCTAGATCAATATCACAAGAGAGTGTCTCAAACCACTCATACTGATCGCAGATTAGTTTCATTTATCCCATATCAATGAAGGTCATCCTAGCATAGGGAGTACGGTAGATACATCGATGCGTCCATTGATAGTACTACTATGGTCCCTAACCCCATTTCCATACCCATTGATCAGATGAGAGGTACTTCCCATGAGTCCTAGGCTGCATGGGTAGGATGCCTCGACAGGAGAACTAATCATCCTGTGCACAAGAGAACGAATGATCCTGCTCCACAATCACCACGGGAGAACTAATCATCCTGGCCGATAGGAGAACTAATCATCCCGACCCACAGGAGAACTAATCATCCCAGCCCACAGGAGAACTAATCACCCTGTTCTACAGTTTCCACAGGAGAACTAATCATCATGTTCCACAGTTGCCACGGGAGAACTAATCATCCCGGCTCACACGAGAACTAATCATCCTGTTTCACAGTTGCCACGGGAGAACTAATCATCCTAGCCCACAAGAGAACTAATCATCTTGTTCCATAGTTGCCATGAGAGAAATAATCATCCCGACCCACAGGAGAACTAATCATCCTGTTCCACAGTTGCCACAAGAGAACTAATCATCCCGGCCCATAGGAGAACTAATCATCTTATTCCATAGTTGCTACGGGAGAACTAATCATCTCGGCCCACAGGAGAACTAATCATCCTATTCCACAGTTGCCACGGGGTAACACAGGGGAAGGTTGAACTTGTCATCTTGTATATAGCGCACCACCAGGGGAGGGTGAGTCGCCCTGTGGTCGTATGTTGCTCCAGTAAGAAGCCCAAGCCCCCTAGAGCCCCTAGAGCTCAATGCATTCAACATGCATGACCCTTATAAGAGGGTCTCTCAACGACTCCAAGTCGTTCGGGAAAGTCACAGATTTGACCTTTCACCGGGGCTTTGAGAAAATTTCCATGACCTGTATATCAGTCTCAATGCGATGGAGCCTCCTTACTCATCGACTTACCATATCCTAGATAAGGCAGTATCTGATGTCTATCTTCTGGAGAAATCATCGAATACGGGATTCCTCAATAATCAAATCCCCCCTCTGGTTGTCACAGAGAAGGAGGGAAGATTATCCCTGAAAACTTTGCAGTCCCACTCCTTTATGAGCTAGAGATAGAAAGAGGTAGAACCCACAAATGGATGAAAATTAATAAATCTAATAAGGTAGAGGATGTACACCTCATGAAAGAAAAGGTCATTGAAATGAGAAAATAATTAAGTGAGCTGAGAACAAGGGAGTCTATAATGAAGGAGCAACTATAGGAAAAAAACATGAGGTTGAGAGAGAGGATGCAGGAGGAAGAAACACAACTTGTCATCATGGAAAGTCTCTCCATGGAAGCATTTCAATGCAAACAACCATCAAATACGTGTGCCATATTTCTCAAAGAACAGTGGCTATAGTTCCAAATTAAAACCTTCACACAACATGGATCTATGCCCTTTCAGGATTACAAATATTTCATTGAATTTTGTAGCCAAGCTAACATGGAAGACAATGAAAAATTGGCTGAATTTTACATGCACAACCTCACTTTGACAAATATGAATTTTTGGGATCCTAATGCAAGATTGGGAGATATGCAGTTGATAGCCTTAGCATCCTAGATGACTCATGAGGAGACAAGAGCTGAGAAAGTGAAAATGGTAATGAAAAAGGAAGAAAATGAACCATTGTATTATCAAGGCAAAGCTAATGAGCCCAAGGGTTGTCATTAGCAATCATGGACTCATCTCCAGTGATGTTTCTTTAACACCTAAATCCCTTTCTACTTGGGAGCAAGCCATTCTACACATTGAAGACACATTCAAGTTGTTGGGAACAGAAAGTTGCAATCTTGCCAGAGGAGATGGCATGCCTTACCCCATAGTGTACATATAATAGAATATCACTCTCTTGAAAGGATAAGGAATGTCTTGGAGAGAAAACCATTATAAAAGAGGATCATGCGGAGGATGAAAATTGGTTGGATAGGACTCAAGCTCAGTCCACCCTTGTTTCTAGGTTTACAAGAAGGAAGAGATGAAGAAGGAAAGAAGAAGGAATGGACATAAATATAGAAGATTTTAGGTTTTTACCCCCAAGAGGGAACACCATCTAAGGATCTTTGGGATGTCAAGGAGGCCATTAGGGCCATGAAAGAGCTGCACATGGATGACTGAGTTTCTTAGAGGATGAGAAACACCTTCAGCAGGGGGGTGACGATGAGTCCCATCAATAGGTACATTTTGAAGATTAATATGCCATCCTCCATCCTTAAAACTATTCTTCTCTTGAATTAATTCACATTTTTCACTATATCATGTTTAATAAGGGGAATAAAAGGTGTTTTTCATAGTATGTGGCCTCATGTGGTTTAATTGCAGTGAAATGAAGCATTTTTTTAGGCTATTATTATGCAGGGGCTTAATGGAGACAACTAGGAGAGAATCAAGGGCATTTTTCCACCTCCTTAACTCCCTAAACTCAACTTGGGATCACCATATCCTCTCTCACTAGTTCGAGTTCATTGGCAGCGGAGTGACTCCTAGTCCAAGTGAAGATCAAGAAGGACAAGATCCATCGTTTTCTAGATCAAGGAGGGAACCATTCCTAGTTTCAAGGGAGCTACTTCAGCAACCCTTTTGTATAAATAAACTAGAAAAAGAGCTCATTAGGATTCAAATCTTTTATTTAGCTAGGTGTATCCATTGAGCTCCAAGCTTGACATTGTTATTTTCAATTTTTATGTGATGTATTAGACCTACACTTTTTGATATTGAGAAGTTGGATTTTAAGTGGCATCTGAGTTAGTTTGAGAGGGTTGATACCCTTGGGTTTGGGCCCAAACCAGAGTCTTTGGTCCCTCTTCTTATACTAAAGTTTCTTCTTTATTCCAAGTATTTCATAGTTTCTTGCATTTTAATAGAAATTAACCTATAAAACGTCATGGTTCCAACCTCTACATCACCTCTGTTGTGGGAGAATGAGTGGAAGTATTCACAACCACAACCCAAAAAGTTTTAGTTTATGATTTATTGGAAATATATTAGCATTGGTTGTCCTGTTTACATCATCTTTCTGTAGTTTAGAAGTTGGTTTAGTGATTAGATTAGTGGTATTACATGAATTAGATGGCATTTAAGTTCAACTCATCTTTTCCATCACAAGTTATTTCATTTTATAAATGATAAATGGATGCATCCATGTGATTTATTGTAGGGCTAATTGATCTGTAGGGAAGGGAACCTTCACCACTTCCATCTTTATCTCTTTCATCTTCTCCTTCCACCTCCAAAATCTGTCCCAAAAACCATGTTTTATAAGTTATTATGCCTAGGTCACCGAGAGCACTCATCCTAGTGTAAGACAGGTCTCCGAGAGGGATTGAGCTTGGCTAGGGGATCAAACCAACATAATTTCATTTTATTCAACTACTATCCACCTCTCCATACCCTCAAGCCAATGTTCTCACCTTCAAAAACCACTCGAATGCCCTCCTACATCATTACAGGCCTCTTATAGCGATCACCTGTAGAAAACATGTCGTAGCCTTTTTCTTCATCAATTTCGATCCCCACTGCAACTTTAACTTAGCATAGATGCATAATAACCCCCAACTATGATGATATGATTAGGGAAATCTCCTAGGGCACTCCAAATCGTCCTTGTCTTCACTGCAAAAACATAGTAGAGTTAGTTTATTTATCATGCAAGTAGGTTATTGATTTATGAGCAAGTAGGAACTAGGTAGATGGTAGTTGCAATTATGATTGGTAGTTTGATGAATTATGCAAGATAAATTAATTTCCCCTCTACAAGTAGATGAGGCAATTTGATGAATTCTTGAAGATAACATAGCTTCATTTCTGCAAGTAGATTAGCATGTGTCTTTTCATGAATTGAGTAGTTAGGGTTTTACAAGTTGAGTCAATTAAATTTCTATTTTCATAGCCATAAGCAATTTCCAATTGTCCTTTTATCAAACTTTCATTCTAATTTAGTATGAGGAAGGGTCTTTGAGTACTTTTTGATCTAATATCATAATTGAAGGTGGCATGAGTGGAATACTATATGTTGTGCATATAACACTGTCACCTCGAAGTTTGTACGAACCTCGGGTTGATAATTTGAGTTGAGGAGCCATTGGGAGTTGCAATATTCTTGGTACAATACCAGGTCTCACCAATATGATATTCCTTTTCTAGTTTATTTGGCTCTTTCACAATTATCTATTATAGGATAGAAATTTACAATTGGTTTTCTATTATATGTGGCTCATAATATTAATAATCACATGGAATTTAGTCATTTCTTTAGCTATATCAATAGGAATCCTATGTTATCAAGCCTACAAAGTTTTGTATAAAAGTGAGAATTGAGGAATTGAGTCCTCAACCTTCAAATGAAGATGTTAAATATTAATAAAAACAAACCACAAAATAAATGGAGGAAGAGACCATGGTTCTTGAGGAGCTTGGTGATGAACATAGCCTACTAGCACTAAATAACACCATAACAAAAAAAATTAGAATACATGCTTGAAAGAAAAAAAAAAATTGAGCATATGATAAAGCAACGACATCATATATATAACCTTGAGCAATATCTAAAAAATGTTGCATTCCATATCCTTAACCATTTCAGAAATATGTTGAACAATTTTATGAAGTAAACACACTTACCATAACAAAAGACCATGTGAAAACATGGTCGATGAATCCAAAAGAAAATAAAGATACAAATATAGTATTGGATGACTTACTAAATCCTAATTTGACCAAATCATCAACTTTGGCCTAAACAAAGGAGATGGAGCTGACAATAAATCATTCAAATATGGAGTTGGAGGTTAAAATAAATCATTTTGCACATTTACAAGTAAATTAGGTACATGTGATATAATGAAATTTTAATCCGAAGAAAATGAATCTAAAGTAGGTGATTAACTATATTAATAAAAATAAAGTAAAACAACTTGTTTTTAAAATAGATTTTGTTGTTTTATTTAAATTATATTTATTAATTTAGTTGATTATTGTTTTTCTATGTGTTGGTAATGAAAAGTAGATATTTTATAAAGAGATTAGATGGAGCTTATTCATTCGGATATGGAAGTTGTAAATTTTATTGAAGTAGGGTACGTTTGATGTATTTAAATATTTATTTTTATAAGTTATACCGGTGAGACATGTCAAGGGGGACTGAATTTTTGATCACTTGGATTCACAAGGGTTTTCCAATATGTTTTTTTCCAATTGTGCTACCACCCACGGATGGTGAATTTAAATTTCAATCTGAGCAAAATGAATGTAAATTAGGTGATGGAATATATTAATAATAAAGGTAAAAAATGTGTTTATTTATTAGTTTAGTAGATGATTGTTTTTTTATATGTTTTTAAATAAAAAGCTTTTAATTAGATCAACGTTGTATGAGTATAAAATTATAGAATAATTTGATGCTAATTTTTTTTAATTGGTGTAGGCAAGAGTTTAAAATATTTATGAAATATTACTCAATTATAGTTTTGTTTCAGCAAAAGTAGTGAATATATATGTAAGTGCAAGTACTTAAGAGAAAGGGATATATGATTTTGAGTAGTGGTACCTCACGGGTATTGTTTTAAATATGTTTGTTCTTGTTAAATGATAAAATCCTTATTAGTGTTAATATTTGAGACATTTTTTTTTAATTATAATTTTTATTTATCTATTTGGAAAATGTTACAATAATACATTTTTCACATGTTTTCTTAATTATAACTATGCATTCCAATAGTATCTTTCTCAACATCTATTGAGATCTAACTTCATCATGTATGAACATCTTCGATATTAATATTAGATTGGAGCTTATGTTGACAACTAATGTGAGCGAATCAACATTGTAGGTAGACCTAAATTGCAACCTTAATTACCTAAAAATTATCACTACTTAACATTGACCTTAATTATAAAGTAAGGTCTCATTTCCATTTTTTATGGTGACAAATTGTAGTGAAATCAAAAGAGGCAAAAGGAAAATGACCATCTATTATAAGTTAGTAAATGTAATCTTAGTAAAACCAAGTATTCTATGTCTCACAAAGATATACTACTTACACCAGAAGTAAAGTTGTACTAACTCTAATTCCAAGAGTGGATTCATTGTATTAAAAAAATTCCAAAGAAAACACATATTATTAAAAAAATAAACCATAAAAAAATTAAATATGCATGTCCAAAAACACTTGTATGTATTAAAAAATGTTCAACAATCCATTCTTTCCAAAATGGCAGCACATCGTACTCAACGTATATAACGGTACCTTGGGACCAAACTAGGAAATAATGGCACCTCATTCCCAAGACACATAATGGTACACTATACCCAAATAATACATATGCTCAAAAGAGATCAATTGGTTGGGCATATCCTGGTTCATTTGTAGCATGACAGTAATGTCAATTTTGGTCTCAAAATAAAAGACCTATTATAAGATTATGCTCTTCAAACTCTAAACAAGTTTGTAGGACTGAACCAAGATAGTTTACATACTTTTCTTCCAATTGATGATAATAAGAAGGGGGTAATTTATTATCATAATGGAATAAATCCAATTGTTGAGTGGGTCATGTAACTTTAGGAAGCTTGTTAAAGAGATTCATGAAACAAAGGTGAAAATATTTCACTGTCTCACCATGTTTGAAGGATAATCTATGAAAATTTCTTATTTGATCAATAGTGTTTTCCATATTTCCAAGGGTGGACTTCAACCAGTAAATGAACGCAATCTAGGATGTTTCAAATATATTCTTGGGGAGATAAAATTACTCGCTAACATCGCTACCTTACAAAATATTGACAAATAGTCTAATGAATGTTAACATGAATAGAGAGTGCATCAGTAATATATATATATATAATATAATAAAATAAAATAAAAAATAAATCATGATTATTGGTACAAGCTAGATGGTACAATAATAATAAGAAATAAAATATAATGTAAGGAGTGGGGATGGTTTTTTGGTTTTGAAAACATATTTGTTTTTGGCTAGGAAATACCTTCCATTTTATCCACCAAAGGAAACAATAATATCTTCACCATTGTTTGAAGCAAGCACTAGAATCGGACCTTGGAGATTGGATACAAATGTGTTAAAACATACTCATATAAAAAACAATATAAAAACAAATTTATTTTTTGCTAGGAAATACCTTCCATTGTATCCATAAATGACAATAAGAATATTGAACAAGATGATTCATACTGGAACATCTCCTAAATATTTGTAAAATGTTGTTTATGATAAGGTTTTAGTCTAAACTTAACCATAACTAAGTTGAATATAAATGTATGTTAATTTTGACAAACACTAATAACAAATACATTATCAAAAATAGAATAACTCTTAGAGGAGAATACTTGTGACAATAATGATGAGACTGAAAATCACCATAAGAAGAGATCTAAATTTGAAGAAGGTTGTGCATATCTAAAGGACGTACCAAATGTGGAAGAAAACCATCCAAGTTTTCTAGTTGTCCCCATAAGGCATGGTGGGCTAATTATTGCCCAAAAGCGACAGCCCATGCTTAGCATCTTTGACCATGTTTTTACATGAATCCATTATATATATATATATATATATATTATAATTAAAAAAATCATAAATAAATAAATTAGATAAATATAAAAAATAGAAGTCTCAATTCAAGATGAAAATGTGTAATGTACAAACTTTACCTACACTATAATTATCACTTATTTAATAATAGTGAAAATAAAAACATCTTATAAAAAATAATAAATAGGATAGACATATCATCATTGAAGTAACTTGAGTTAACAATCTGGAGCAATATAACTAAATGGGATAGAGAATAACAATGAAAAATAAACATTTTATAAGAGATATAAATGATAAGTGGGATGGAGATATCATTATGAGGAGTAATTTGAAATACGAATGTGGAGCGATTCAGATACACAATATAGACAAGAATGTCAAAGAATTTAACATGCAAAAGAAATTTAGTTGGGGATGACCATCTACTAAATCCAACATGTGTGAATAGTGTATGTTGAGGTCAATAACGCACAATGCTTTGTAAGACTTTTCGCCATTATTTCCCAAGAGTGTCTGACATTTAAAACAAGATATTACTCACATTTGACTAAATTTGAGACTGTTCTTCTATTTATTTTAAGTACTTTACCTTTTCTTTGAACAACATCAACCTATGATGCCTTTAATAGTTTGTTAGTTTGAAGGTTGCTTGAATTCATGACAATATATCTAATTATGGTAAGTTGGCTACCATCATTTACTTTGTAGAGTAGGACTATACTTTTTTTATGCAACATTATGGGTTCATAGCCCCTTCTATAGTTTAATTCCTCATTTTGAAGGTGGCTTATATCTCAGGACAAAGATAAAGCCAGTACATATGAAGTAGAACAACTAGTCATGGTTATTGATTTCCCAATATAAAAGGCTAGAGAAAAACCAAAGATAATTATAGGAGAGGATAAACCAATGGATCACAAGATTTCAATAATGCTATTGTGGAAAAAAAAATTAAAATAAATCATGTATAGATACTAGCATCTGGAATGGACACTCCATCCATCATAAAAAAGAATGATCGAAAACCCTACAATGCTTAAGGAAAATAAATCAACTACTTTACTCTTCCATGTTGATGTTCACACAAGAAATTGAGCCCTGGAATTATAGGCTTAAGTGGTATTAGTAGAGAGATCATAATCTATTCTTTAATAACACTTCCTTCCCATGAATCTGTTTGGCATGCCCAAGATGTTCACATTTATTTCAAGCTCCATATTACCAACTTGTTAGAGATCCAATTTTGTAAAAATTCTCATCAAATATTGAAACATTTCTTCTATTGAAGAGGTTGGTGCATGTGGCCATGTGTCCAACTTTCTCAATGCGAAACTATTGTTGCAAGTGGACATATTTCTCTATTTCTCCTATTGGAATTGTTGTCCTTTGGTCAATGAATCAAATTTTCATTCTAGCCTCCTTAAGTTTGATGAATTTATCTTTGAACTTCCATGGGATTAAAAAAGTTTACACGGCTATGTAATGTTGAGCGAAAACTTGTTCTCTTGGAACTAGAGTGACTTGGGCCCTCCTACCACCCCTTCTCCTAAAGTGTTGATGAAGTTTTGGTATGGTGACAAAAATCCTAATATATAGAAACTAGGAAAAAGGATCACTTGAGAATAGAAAACCAACCTTTTTCTTCAAAGGAGTAGGGAAAAGTACACACTATGAAATAAGCCACAAAATATACCCACTCAAATAACTTCCCTAGTATCCAAAAACTAGATACCTCTACCCTAACAAGTGCAAATGGAAAAAAAATGAAGAGAGGAAGCCCAAATCCTAGATCCAAAATCACACAAATTGTAAATGAGGGTGGGTGGGATTTCGAGGGATGAGTGGAAAAGATAAAAGGCCCATGACTCCCAGGAATGATAAAAGCCAAAAATTAAACAACCTAAACAGTGACCAATTCAAAGCTAATAAAGGAGGGAGAACAAACTTGAGCTCAACTTTACACGAGGGCTTGCCCTATAGAAGTAATGAAGAAGAATGCCAACTTTACCCCAAAATGTATAGAAAACCTTCCTTAGAGCCAAGATTCCTTATCAAAATCCCAATTCATTCCAAACTTCCAACTTAACTGGGTAAATAGAACCTCGGAGGAGAAACAATCTCAAAATTATTTCCAAAACATTCAAACTACTAGTAAAAATAGAAAGGTAACCATGCATAGAAATAATAATTCCCATGTAGTCCACCACCCAATTCCTAAGCTACTTATACCTTCAAGTTCACCTCCATAATTACGAGGACATCATTAAATGTACATGCATGCAAAATCATTAATTTGAAGGCTTTCAAATTGTAAGACCAATCATAACTCATCATAAAATCAACCATTAATGTCACTCCATACATCCTGAAGATATACTTAAATCAAGTGTACAAGTTGTTACATCCAATCCTCTTACTTATTAACATATTAACCTACATCTAATCTCATTAAGGCCCTTCATAGAAATAATTTAAAAATATATTTAAAAATACATGAATTTTTTAGCTTAAAAAAAAAAAAAACCAAAAAACGTTAAATTAATATTTAATAAAAAACGATAATTAAAATTTAAAAAGATCGATCGCGAAAAATAAGAAGAAAAAACAAAGACATTTAAAAAGGGGAGAAAATTAGACCATGGGAGCGGTATAGGGTTGGTGGGGTAGGAGATATGAAGTAGATCATATATCCTATGTTTATATGGAGCACCACAGTTCAATGATGACCACCAAAAAAAGAAGAGGTTTGAATTTGGCCCTCTAACAAGTTTGATCATGATGAAACTACCACCCAAGGGGATTTCTATGGTTCAAATTTGAATGAGAATTTGATTTCAAATTGAGACCAAAATGAGAATTCCTAGTTTGTAAAAAAACATTGCACATCAACACTGCACGGAGAAGCTTAGCCTGAATATGACATAAATGTTTCTTCTCTACTTTGCCTCATTGTAATATCCATTATGCATCTTTCTAGCATCTATACTATTATTTTTTTTATATTGTATGCAATTAAAAAAAAATCGCTTAATGAAGATGATTTCTATGATATCGATGTCAAGGATAACATAGTACAAAAAGGAAAATGTTACCTTAAACTTCTACGCAACCAAGAGTGTAGCTATATTGATCTTGTATTTTAGCATATATATTCAAATGTGAACAATTCATGAGTTATGTAAAACATAGGACTTTATCACATTAATACTACATTATGGATGCATGAGCTTTTGGGTAATCATAATTAGCCACCAGATAAATGTAACTTTTTGTAGATTAAAAGGTGCTATGGTTTGAGATATTTTCTATTTTGTATTTTTCTTCACAAGATAATTTTAAGGAATCCATAACCTTAGATTACATGTGTACAAAGTAATGCATTTTTAATTTTAAGATAGTTTCTCGAGAGACTATGCCATTAAATACACGAGATAGATCTGGTACATTTATGTGCCAAGTTTGATGACTTGACTTTTACAATGAAAACGTTGATTAAAAATTTAAGTTTACGTTCATTCCCTTAGGTAAACTCAAAGGAAAATATTAGTTCCGTGAAACCATAGATTCTAGGATTCTCAAGTTCACCCAAGAAGGACACTTGTCACCATAATTCATCCCTGAAAATGCGTGTGAAGGTGTTGTGGACCTATAGAATTGACACAATGAGGGAAATAATACTCCAAACCATATAAATTATTTATTATCCATGGCCCTTAAAAGTTATATTTATTATCCATGGCCCTTAAAAGTTTATACATGTAGAATAAACCACTTCCAAAGGACTTGATATATGATTTAGCATGAGATCCATAATATAAATGGAAATTGTGCCATTAGAATATGACCAATTGCGAAGGAATTCTCCATCAAATCATGCAGGCCAAAGATTGTGACAAATATAATTATTTCAACTATTCATGAAAATGCAAGATTTGAAGAAGTGTTTTGTCCATGGATCTCTTGAAAAATGATGTTTACTAGCCGTTGATCGTCTAAGCTTCAATATTGGTTAATCATCAAAACTTTCAATTATACAAGGTTTATATAGGTTCTAAAGTATCCATGTTTGAGGGGTTTCAAGAGAGATTTTGAAAGGCTAAAGACACTTCATGGATGTGTCATATCATGGTCAGATTGTTGTTGTCGTTGGCTTGAAATCATATTTTGTATTATTGATGGAAGAAGTCCTAGGAACTCCCTTGGAGAATTAAAACAAAATTAGCCACTAAATTGAAAAATGAAGTAACTTATTCTATTGAATCATGGTAATTTGAGATGAGTGGTCTACTACCCAAATCCACTTTAAATATATTTCCCTTGTGTAAGGACTCTGGACACCACATATCTCCACAATGGTATGATATTGTCCACTTTGGGCCTATGCCCTCATGGATTTGCTTTTGGACTTACCCCAAAAGGCCTCATACCAATGGAGATATTTGTCCATCCTTATATACCCATGATCCTCCCCACTTCTAGTCAATGTGGGACTTTGGTCGTATACCCAACAATCCTCCCCTCGAACAAAGGACCATCAAGCCTCCCCTCAAACGATTATCCATCCGTCCACTCTCTACCAACCAGGATTCTCCGCTCCAATGCGTTGGAAGCACACGCCTTACATGGAACACCACCTGCCTCGAGAGCTTGCTCTATCCCATGTCAACTCCTCTTCACCATGTTGGGACCGGGCCACGTCCATGAAGAATCTGGAGCACACCGCCTGTCTAACTGAGCTCATCCACGGATCCCATCGTGATATTACCGGGGCCCACCACCTTCGTTCGGCATTCCGAGGATTCATCCACTTGGCTAACTTCGGGGCATGGCTCTGATACCACCGCCTGTCTAACCGAGCTCATCCACGGATCCCATCGTGATATTACCGAGGCCCACCACCTTCGTTCAGCATTCCGAGGATTCATCCACTTGGATAACTTCGAAACTTGGCTCTGATACCACTTGTAAGGACTCTGGAAACCACATATCTCCACAATGCTATGATATTGTCCACTTTGGGCCTAAGCCCTCATGGATTTGCTTTTGGACTTACCCCAAAAGGCCTCATACCAATGGAGATATTTGTCCATCCTTATATACCCATGATCCTCCCCACTTCTGGGACTTTGGTCGTATACCCAACACCTTGGGGTCGTATGACTTGCTAATTAGCATGGATTGGTTGAAAACATATAGGAAAAAGTTGGATTGTTATAACAAAACATTGGAATGCAAGGATAATGAAAGAAAAGAAAGGTTGCTGCAAGGAATTGATATATGATCTAGCATGTGATCCAAAATATAAATGGTAGTTGTGCAATTAGAATATGATTAAATTGCTATGTTTTTCTATGAAGGAATTATCCATCAAATTATGAAGGGCCAGAGACTGCATATCATGGAAAGTATAATTATTTCAACTAAAAACCAAAGAAATATACACTCCTTCCTGTTACGCAATAATTTGTCACCGTTGGTCACCGTCCTTGTTACCCCCTCGCTGTCACACATTGGAGGACACATTTACGGACCTGTGACCAGTGACACAACTTGAAAACACTTGCATTGAGGTCTCCTGAGTATGAATTTCAATATCCCTGAAGACAACCTTTGAAGAACACCGGAAAATACCCTTTTTTCATTAGCGCGGGTTCCACAGTGGTCTAACCCGCGCCCCATGGCTTCAGTCTACAAAGAGGGTGCGCCCATAGACGCTCTTTCATAGAGCCGGCCCGCGCCACACATTTGGGCATGATTTGGCCAGCGCGCACTGATGTTTTTCCCTCCATAACTCACCCAGTTCTCTATGAAACATCCCATTAAAGCAGTCGGGTGTTGTTCTTTTTCTATCCAAGGACAACCCAGCTTCAATGTTTATTTTTGGGACAATTGCCAAATCTCAGAAGGTGTCCACATACAACGCATATCTCTTCTCCTCCATCTACAAATGCCTGTCTCCCCACATTGAACAGGCTAGTTAGTGAGAGTGATAGTATGAGCTAGAGAGTTTTTTGGAGAAAGTGCTTATGATAGTAAGAGCTGAAAGAGAGGTTATGCTGCCGGATTGTTGAGAGAGAAAGTGACTTTGCAAGACATGTTAGACTGCTGACCCAGTTGGAGGAGATTTGCAGCGTCAAGCCTTAATTGGTTGTAATTCTTCTCTTTTTTTCTATTGAATGATAAGCGACTGTTATTATGGTTCCATTCACATGTTCTTCTGGTAATATTTGAATTATATCCTGCTTGACTGATATATAATTGTATGATATTGGATTTTACACTTGTTTTGGGTTTTTCTTCATTTGTGCAGGTGTCCATCCGCGGAGCGCAAGGATAGTGACTGGCCAAAGCTAAAGGATAGGAGCGACACTTCTCCCACAGCAAATAGCGTTGGATCCCAGGTTGGTCTTTCTAATCGACTTTTAAATTGTGCAATTAGGAACTTGCATGCAGCGTGTATGATTGTTG